>SDWI01002238.1:22746-33070 GCA_009193005.1 Lamellibrachia luymesi
TCATCATTGTGTTGACCCTGACCGTCACTGTAGTTCATCATTGTGTTGACCCTTACTGTTACTGTAGTTCATCATTGTGTTGACCCTGACCGTTACTGTAGTTCATCATTGTGTTGACCCTGACCGTCACTGTAGTTCATCATTGTGTTGACCCTAACCGTCACTCTAGTTAATCATTGTGTTGACCCTGACTGTTACTGTAGTTCATCATTGTGTAGTGTGCGGTGTGTGTGTGTGTGTTGTGTGCGGTGTGTGTGGTGAGTGCGGTGTATGTGGTGTGTGAGCGGTGTGTGCGGTGTATGGGGTGTGTGTGGTGTGTGTGGTGTGTGCGGTGTGTGTGCTACCAAACAGTCCATTAGTTGTTGAAAAAGATCAACTCATAAACAATCAGATCTGACAATTCATTCATTGGTAACTAATTTGGTGGAACATATTAGTAAGTCACGGTTTGTTTGCTCGGGAAAGCGGTCTCATGTTTACGCTGTATTTTCTGGTATGTCATTGTAGACTCTAATTCTATCGTATTGCTGTACGTGGAATTTCCTTGTTTATCATCACACGATGTTCCTGTATTATTTTTTGGTTAGCTGCAATTCTTGTTTGTCGATTGATGATTGTATTCGTGTTAGCCGCCATGCACAGTAGTTTCTTGTATGCGTGTTTCTATGCCGTCGTCGACAGCACTATGCAAATGCATATGCACAAACATAGCTGAGTAAACGATAAGATATGGGAATACCTCCATAAACAATACCACCCTTAGAAAAGCCCCCGCTTCCCCCCACAACATTGTTAATCCGGCCCTGCAAACCAGCGAGGGAAAATAACTATTCTGACAAGAAACGTATTTAACACATTCCAAACTAATTCAACATCAGTTCGACTTCACACAGTGATCTCACTGGCCCGTATCGGCCGAAGACGCGTACAATGACGTAGTCACAGCCTCGTTTATTGTCGCCACACGCGAAGGAGCAGACAGTAGTGCCGTCTACAGGTGTTTCTGTCTCCGTCACCTGACACCGCCTGAAGTAGCCGTCGAACGGGCCGGCGTTGAGCGGCTTCTCCTCCGTGTAGACGAGAACCTGGACAACGCATTCATAAATATAATCAGACTTTTCTCTGTTTACGTCCATGTGTCTGCAGAATTGCAATATATATTACATTATTTACTTAAGCGCACATACGCAAGCACACATTCAAAACGTGCGTACGTGCATACGTGCGTATCAGCATACCTGCATACCTGTACGTATGCATACTTGCACACATGCATAATGCAGATATGCACGCATGCACGCACGCACACATGCACATACGCACATATGCATAAATGCACATGTTCAAACACGCAAACATGCCCATATTCATACATGCACACATACATGCAAACAAGTACCAATGCAAAAATTATACATGTATACATAAATGCATACATGTATACATACATACAAACAACCATACATCCATACATTATATGTATACAATACAACACGAATCATTACCCAAACAGAGGCTCACTTCCGGTCCCAAATTCCCTCCTACTTCATCTCTGCGATAACTTCCCCAACAGGGCATCTCGACTGCCACAACTGACGGACACATGGCGGACGCGTGGTTGCATAAACGACTGGTTGGCTGAGCAACGTCATAGTTATGGTGTCAGTGAAACTGTGCACTTGTCTAACGTAACACAGTTTCAACGAAAAACGACATTTTTCACAATTGTACTGAGATTTTACATGTGAAATTGATATTATGAGTTTGATCCCTTGCATGTTTATAATTTATATTAGACAGGCTATACACACGATTTCCCCACATTAAAGTAACACCTTTTTTACCTGACTGGCATCACCACAGTTGCCGCCACGCAAGGTGATTCGCGCGTCTAAGTTAGCGAAATAATTCGAGAGATTCGCTCTGAAGACGAAGTCCAGAGGGTTGTCCGATGACGTCACAATCTCGCATGTGGCGCGGTCTTGGTCAGTGAAGACGGCGCAGTCCCCGAACTCACGAAATCCCTCAGCAGAGGCAACGACGAGTTCTGCGGCTACACATAAATAAGTGTAATAATACGTAACGTGCAGCGCTGCGTACATTCAAACCTCTATTGTTGTCAAAATACCGTAAATATATAGTGCAACAAAAAAATGTCGTCATTTAACTCTTTGTATGTAACATTTTGAAACAGAATCGCATATAGTTGATTCGTATGTGAAACTGACTAGTTGACAAAACGATAATTCGAGTTTCCCGACATTGCTTGTGGATGATGAAGCGAATCCCGATAAACAGTATAATTTAACAACACCGGCTTGCCGTCGGGGACAATATTCCCTACCACCTGGCACTATATACCCACGGATCCATAACACTGTCTAATAAGGTATTTTTGGATCAATTTACAGCACGCAATTTCTGAAGAAAAAAATTATGTTAATTTTAAAATGTCTATATCTATTGTGACATATCTGGAAATATACTATTTGATTTCACATACTTATTCAAACCCTCTATACAACTTATGTGTAAGCCTGTTGTTACGCTATGTATCGGATCATTCATCAGTCGTACATGTCTTTGTGCATTTTTTTTGTAAGATGAAGTGTATTTTTTATATTAACAGGTTCACTCTGTCCATATTCCAAATTGAAACATGCATGACACATGGCAAATCGTAGCTAACATTAATTATTGTTCTGATGTACGTGTATAATGTAACGGAAATCGGAACAGTGCCAGTTGTCGAGGCAATTAGCCATGACACTCTCAAAACAATAGAACACAAAAAAACACTCAAATGCCTAACTAATATAAAATATCCCCGAAGATAATAATAAAAGAAAGGATATCGATCGACCTACCCCAACCGGG
Source organism: Lamellibrachia luymesi (assembly GCA_009193005.1). Classification (NCBI taxonomy): domain Eukaryota; kingdom Metazoa; phylum Annelida; class Polychaeta; order Sabellida; family Siboglinidae; genus Lamellibrachia; species Lamellibrachia luymesi. The sequence goes on from SDWI01002238.1 coordinate 25,624, forward strand.
AGCATCCGTGGCCTAGTGGTTAAGGTGTTGGACTCTAAATTCGAGGGTTGTGAGTTCAAGACCCACACTGGGCGCAATTTCGTTTACCCTACTTTGCCTCAGTCTACTCAGCTGCAAATGAGTACAAACACTGTTTGGAAGGTACCTGCGATGGACTAGTGTCCCGTCCAGGAGAGTCAGTATAACTGCACTCTAAGTTGCTTCGCACTACAGAAACCAGGTTTAAGCACTGGCCATATAAGCCTTCATGGCTTCCTAAGGCGTAATGCCTGTGGGATGACTTTACCTTTACCTACCTACCTACCCCAACTGTTAAGAAAATACCAGGAAATACATATATTATTGTGTTGACCCTGACCGTTACTGTAGTTCATCAATGTAAACCATTATTATGTAATTTGTTTGTATTATGTCTTCGTTGCGAACATATCCCTACTTTAGTATTTCATCCAATATTCCACTTTGAAGCAGGTACTGAATTAATCGTTAGTTGAAACCAACACACCATAACTTGCAAATACCCGACTGTGAATAATTAATCCTACCTAAATGGGAACTACACTAGGACGCAAATATCGTCGTTATCATCAAACTTTCCCGCCGACAGTCGTCATTACGTCATCACTTTCAGCATCGATTTCGTCCACCTGTATGGTCAGTTCTCACTCTCTCCATCCTCAATCCTCTTCATTCCACGTAGCATAATGCGACAACAAATGTCATCCGGCCAACGAGCCAGGCGAGTTAATTCCAGGTTTTACCAGCCAACATCTCGTCAACTTCTCCAAACATAGTTCCCATCAAGCACACACTCGTCATTCTCATTAAGAAATTCAAATTTCTCTCTCACCTGTCACTAAAATCATTTCTCCCACCAGCTACTCACACCATCCGTGATTTTCATCAACCGATTCAGCCATCATTGTCATCAACCGATTCAGTCATCAGTATCATAATTGTATTCTTTAGTTTTAACTTTCTCAACCGGAGTCACCCACAATAAAACAAGGCACGTTCCCATCGGAGAAAGAATACAATGATGACCACAACAACATATTGGATTTGTTACAATGTTTTTGCCTTGAAAAGGGTTACGAAGTTTGTAGCAGGCAGTTAGGGTTGCAGGTGTTGGTGATCTAAAACATATTTTTCATGTCTTGTATGCGTTGCCTATGCAATGTAGAGAGCAATGTCCACCATAAAGGAAGAGAATGAATTGTTCAGTAGTACATATGTTTCACCGATGCCTTTCAACATATTCGAAGTAATTAGATTGTCGTTAAAAGACAACTTGTCTGTAGGAAATGTACCAGCTGGATGCAAACATGAATATACTAAACAAACTCCTCAGCTTACCGTCAAACACTTCTATTTCGCTCAGATGGAAGAATCCAGTTACGTTCGCAGCCACGAACAAGTAGCGCCACCTGGTGTAGGGTGGATGTTCACAAGTCAATGTGACGGTTTGTGCTCGTCCCAATCTTCCGTGTGTGGCACATTTTAGAAAAGGCACCTCGCTGATTGGTCCATTGACGATTCTAAGGTCCTGGTCCGTCAGACCCACGGTGAAATTTATTAGTCGATCTGGAAAAAGTCGACATAAGTGCAATTGCTTACCAAATTGGAAGCAATTGTAGATATGTTTCTGTGTCGAGGAACGGCATGGAACGAGGCTATTCAATCAGCAGTGATTGACCGGTGTAGCCACCTACTGGCAAGCACTGGGTGAACAGACAAAATAGCGACGTCGATTACCATTGCGCAACATCAAACATTCATTAATATATGTATCGTTGCTTCACATTTGGTGAATTCATTTGGTTGCAGGCAGCGTCCACTGAATGCTGTTCGTTGATACACCCCGTTCGGTGCCCATTCTGTGTAACATTGTGGTAACAAATCATCTAGTGTTATATATTCTACCACACATTGTCTATACGTGTACTGGTATGCATGTTTAGGGCTGAAATATATCATACGAGCGCGGGGGTCAAAGTTGGTTCGTTCATTTTAATTTTTTTTATTCCTCCGGGGGTGCGGGTCTTGAGGGTGAACATTTCAAATGAAATGCATCGGAATTTTCAAATGTGGAATTACACGTTTTCCTATGTGCAGCTGTATTTGAAAATGTAACAATGATATGTATAAATATGTCGAATACGATGAATCGAGCAACCTTAAGTACTTGTCAGGTTATTGCAGCATTCAGCGCTGGCGAGAGTGGCTGTTGCTTGACTGGTGCCCAGTCCACCGTGTGGCGCCACTGTTATGAATCGCACAGTGTGCGGAGCACGTCTATGGAATGAACCAGGAACCGATTTATGCAGCCGCAGGCTGTTCTGCGCACCACCGAAAATCGGGTGCCGATTGGGGTCCTAACCAACGGAGAATTTAAACAAATTGTGCTACGATTCCTTCCTGGGGACGTAGATGAACAGTAGAAAGTGTGACGCCCGAGGTCGAAAGCGTCTAAGAAGTAGCATAGCTTACATATGCAAGCTCCATATTTGTAATATTGTAGATATCAATATACATTGCTTTAATTATAAACTACATATGGCTGATTTTCTCCACGTGCGACGCCGGGTTACTCACTTAGGCGTAAATATTCCTTTTGTAGCTTTGTTTTTTGGACTTTGTTTGTTATTTGGTATTGCAATGAACATTATCAACAAAGCGTGTGCTCTCAACAACATTTTATGTTATTCATACAATTGATCTTACTACTAGTTTACGACCCTTATCTATAATATAATACTAGGTTTCTATGTGTCGTAGTTGTTGTCTATGAAGTTTGCATCATTTGGTTTTGTACGCAGTAATGGTGGGGTGATTATGTCCCGCATGTGAACACCGATTTCGAGGCGAAACGGTCAATTTGCAAAAAAAAAACGTTACTAAACGCACATTGACGGACGATATGCTTCATCATATTTCTTCTAGTATCACGAACTTTATGTTAATAAATACCTATAAATGTGGAACGTATTGGACAGCTTTAACAGTGCACGTAGGGAAAGGACATCAAAATACTCTAATAATATCCGCAAACCATTTTTATTCAGGCGATACACAATTATTTTTTGAGTGCATTCAATGAAAAATAAATTACGACATGGCAACCAACAGTGGCGCATTTAGTAGGGATTGACCCCCATTTGGTTTACACTTTTGAATGTGTTCGAATATAGCCTGTTGCTCCGCCATGTGGTAAACTAGTGGGTGAATTAGTTCACCCTCCCCCGCGATATCCTCTATTCAACACTACCAACCAAGTAGTAGTACGACAGCAAGACAAAGAGAGTGGTGTACCGTAAATGTCAACATCATAAAAAAGAGTATTGGTGACTAAGATATTCACAGCTGCCAAGTTTGACGAGATGCGTGATATCGTGGGGGGATCCAAACTCTGAAAAATGATGTCAGCACTTCTTGTCATCTAATTTCCACCGGTGACAGCACTTTAAACACAGGAAAGTATTTATTAATTGACAAATATTTCATTATATATGCTGTAGCGGCATATTAAAATACGGAACGAAATATGCCCGATTCGTCTGAACCATAAAAGTAACACATATTTGGAAAAGCCTAATATGGAATGCGCAATGTTAATCTAAAACCACACACAAAATGACACCTAATTTAAATAATTAAATAAGCAGCAATATTTATTTAAATCAACTGTGAATGGACACTTGGAACCGTAACAAACCTCACTTCAGCAATAAACTGGTCATCACTTAGCACGGACGCTGAATTGTCTTTACTAATTTCAAAGCTACTACTAGTCTGCTAATATGTGCTAGGCGTTCTTCTGAATACACGCTCCTTTGCCAGTGCGACTTTCGGTATGTCAACGTGACGAGATCAACAAGTAAGCCAGAATAGGGGGCACACACATACACACGCGCACGCGCGCGCCCGCGCGAACGCACGCACGCACACACACATTCCCGCGCTTGTTTATACATGCACGCCTTTTTGATCACCATTACGTCAATAACACACACTGCTTACTATAGATGCTGTAGTCTATGTTGGTGATGCGTACTCCGGTGACACTGGTTCTCGCCTCCCCGAAGTCTACAGCCCACCACGCATTGTTTCCCCGATTTGTGTGGAAGTGTGTTGCTTTATCTCCGTCATTTCCGAGTGAGGCCACCTTAGTTTCCCACAAAGAACTCATGAACGCCGGCTTGCCATATGCAATGTTCACTTCGGTTGTCACTGCAACACACCAGAGGTATGACGTCACATCGATCATAGAATCCGTCCCTCCGTCCGTCCATACATACGTGCACACTTCCATACGTACATGCGTGCGTGTACCGTCAGTTGTACGATTGTCATATCAAATTGGGGCATTTGACTACACTTTTAATATATCATTATTACTTGCATTAAGCGGTCGGTCGTACATGCGCGAAACTATATTCAAAATCCTGGCCACAATCAATATGTCTTCGTCATCCGATCGGTATCGCAAAAAAAGTTCAAATATAGGTCTAGGTCTATATTTTTCGATGCCAATTTAACCGGTGTATTTTATCTAGATAGTTCAAACAGAACATACGGCTTGCATCGGTATCTCGAAAACTATCCAAACACATTTGATGTCCTCAGGAAATATCCGTGCCACAAAAAAAAGCTTAGAACTGTGGACGATTCAATTTGATCAACACTGCTAGATGGAGCTGCTGTTGTTAGTTGTACAACTGATTTGTAATAGTGAATAAAATAGCTTTTCGTGAACTATCATATAATTACATACCGCACGCTATGCCGATCAATGTTATCTGAGTCAAGGCATTGGTCGTCAAACGCTGCATCATGAAACAATCTTAAGGACCACGGCTACTTGATTCGATGAAGAGTAAGGACTGGTTTGGAGACGACTGGTTCGCTGCGAAATTCAACTACGCTCTATTCCATCGCAAACACTGATGGAAAACTACTTATTGTCCTTGCGATATCGCACTGATCGCCCACATAATAAATTATTCAAATCCTCACTACTGGATATTGTTATTGCCGCGGCACAGGTCGGGTAATCGATGTGGCGCAAATAGTCAACACGGGTCAACACCATTATATTTGCCAATCAAATGACAACATTAACTGTCATATATTTGATAATTTAACATAAGCTGCAGTCAAATAAATACGTCTAACTGAAGAGGGAATAAAAAAAAAATAGAAGAAAAACATGCAATATTAAATTAATTGAACAAAACAAGCTTGTGTCGCTGTTTGTCTATATCTACATTATAAAATATCTAGAAGCAAAACACATGGGTTGTTTTAGTATCTATTTGAAGCTGCCCGCCATATTGGATTGATGCAAATTAACTATTCGGCCAATCAAATTATCAAGTGTTATAAACGCATCTGTGTGTTCAAAACCTCATTCTAGAATGGGCTGCGGTCATCCATCAGTGTGCCGCAGAACCATTGACTGACTGTGTTTACTAACATGGCCAATACGTTCTCCTTCGCACAACTGTAGACTATCGGGGTCAACGTGATGAGTTGCCTACCAACTATTCCGCTAACGACGTATGCTAATGTCCTTTCAAATATGTGCAAAATCTCACGGAGCAAACACTGCTGGAATTAATCGTTATCGCCCTATGACAACTACGGAAGGGATATCGTCGACTATGACACGACAATATCTACGCGAACAGTTGAACAAACAGCAAACATTACACCAGAAAACCATTTGGCAGAGACATGCATGGCGTACTGAGATTCGTCCTGTGGAACGACCGCTGTACTTACAGCAACATGGCGAGGGGCTGACATACTGGGCGTCACAGAGACGTGGCTATAGTCCACCTATAGTCTTTGAGGAAATAGACGAATACAACCTGGAGAATTGGCAGAGGCGCAGTTCTGATGATCAACATACCTGACAGTTTGCCATAGTCTCGAAGACAAGATCTTGCGAAATAGCAGCTGTATGTAGAAATTTAATTTCCCTGCTCAAATGTTATCTCGTTGGGAACAACGTACATACCACCAGGCAATGCCAACATCAACACCTGGTGTAACCAGATGGAAACAACGTTACAAACAATATGAGGTGAGGATTAAATACCCATGATGATGAGTGACATTAACATCAATTTGGTAGCCGCCAATGAGGAATGGCATAGTGTTATGGACTAATTCCAAATGACTCAGAACGCAATCCTACCTGAAGCCCTAGTTGCACTAATCTGTAGACCGACCGTTACCAGGAGAAAGGTCCGAACCAGAAGCCGGGATAAGAACACAACTGGTGAAGTCATCATTGGTTTAGCTCGGAATGCCAATATGGTCACTCGTCTCTTGCACTGCGGACTGGCGTACGATTCCGTGACACACCGAACGACGTATTATCACAACTGATGTTCGGAGCGACTTCGAGCGAGGTACGCGCGTAAAATATGTATAATGTTAAATCATATTCCATTTGACAAGAGCGTGTTGTGCATGCGCAAGCCAACAAAGAACACTGACCAGACACCTCTGAATGGTGTCGTTAGCCCTGTTAGTGTAACCTTATGTCAAATCTCACATAACGTGAAGTGATGCAATACAATTTTGGTAACATATGTTGACTTATAACATTGAATGGACCTTAGCTCATGAAAGGGTTCATGTGAGCCAGGTAAACTCCAACAATCAACACCAGCCTCTGAATGTCTTCACCACATCAATTGATTTTGATTATACCGGATATGGGCATTCTAATATGTGTACACACGATTTGTCTCTTTTTTATGTAAAAATGATGTCCAGGACATGTTATGTAATAAAGATCTCAATCGCAGCTCTCTGACACAGAGGTGATGATTTTCGTAATTGATAACACATTAAGTTTAATTTAATTTAATTTAATTAATTAACTTTAATATACAACTATATACATACATAACATTGTAATGAAATAACGTTGCTGGTCCGATTATATTCATCAGCATAACAACAGGTAGTTGAGTGATCTGAGACAAAAGTTCATTGTCAAAACTAATGCACAACACTGCAACTTTCCCAACCAAGCCAAGTGTGTGCTCATTCGACAGCGCCTGACCTTCCCAATGATACCCTTCAACACTCCACTCACGCCAGTGAAGCTACTACTTGTAGATGTCTTCGCCCAACGTCTCGTGCGAACGCCGACCCAGTTGTCCCGCACGCCAACCCAGTTATCTCCCACGCCGACCAGGTTGTCCTCCAAGCCGACCAGGTTGTACTCAACGCCGACCAGGTTGTCCTCCACGCCGACCAGGTTGTTCTCCACGCCGACCAGGTTGTCCTCCACGCCGACCATATTGTCCTCCACGCCGACCAGTGTGTTCTCCACGCCGACCAGATTGTCCTCCTCGCCGACCAGTGTGTCCTCCACGCCGATCAGGTTGTCCTCCAAGCCGACCAGGTTGTTCTCCACGCCGACCAG
>SDWI01002239.1:5050-37241 GCA_009193005.1 Lamellibrachia luymesi
AAATTCTCTACCCCATACGCGTATTCTACACGCATAAAAATTAGACAAATAGCTACCGCAACCTTTAAAACGAACCGGACGATTCATACTTGTGTTAAAACACGCATTCACTACATTACATAAACGAGTGCTGTCACCTCGATTTTTTGTCCGTTCGCCAGACGTTCTTATCTATCGGTTCTATAGATAGAACTCTCGCCGCGTTCGTATCAACAATATTTCCCCTATATATAACACTCCCGTCGTGTTCACGTCATCACCGTCAACATGTTACCATCGTTTCTTTTAATCACACGCGCCATCGCAGCAATCGTGTCGGTTGTCGTTAGTGTCATTTTGCTTACGTGGGAATACGTAAAATGCTATATGGCTGATGTGATCGCAGTGAACCAGGTTATCCAAGAGAGAATCACTCTGGAGACCGATCTTCGGTGAGTTTATTTCTAGTCTATAATGTATTCAATACTTTGTCGTTGCAAAACTTTAAGAGAGGAGGTATTCGTTGCAGAGTTCTGTCTTCGGTAAGTTTATTTTTTAGTCTATAACGACGGAGACCGATCTTCGGTGAGTTTATTTCTAGTCTATGTTGTATTCAATATTTTGTCGCTGCAAAACTTTAAGAGAGGAGGTATTCGTCGTAGAGTTCTGTCTTCGGTAAGTTTATTTTAGTCTATAATGATGTGTTGTTTTTTCTCGTATTCGACTATATCTCATTTTTTTCTCACAGCGCTCACTGCCTCCTCTGGCACTCCGTGATGGCGGAACTTATGGAAGTAAGCATCCAACGTGTCCTCGTGAAGTGTGGCAAGTTGTTGGAGAAAACGATGTCGACGCGACCTACTGTGTTAACCATAATTGAGCAGTTGATACGTACTCGACTTCTCTGGGTGACCGTCATGAACGAACTAACAGAAAAGTACGCATTCAAAAGAATGGAGGGTGAAACGGAGGGTGACGACCGAGCAACGGAACGCGAGGATTGGATACCCGACAACGATGATGATGATGATGGCGACGACTTCTCGCCCCCGGCTCCAATTCAGAGACGTCCCTTGCAAATCCGCCGTCGCCGAGATCATCGGGGCAAACCGCTTCGCGTGCGATTCTCGCCATATTAAACGAACAATAACTTTTGATTCTAATTCGCTTTTATTCGTAATCTTTCTCTATTAAATTTTGCTTTGCCTCATTAATACATGAACTTTTTGATGTCGATTCACTTTTATGTATCTTTCCTCCTATTAAATTTTGCTTTGTATCGTTACTACATGTCTGTTGTTTTTTACGAGGTAGCGTGGGGTAATACCGATCTTAGCGGTTAGGAAAACTCGCGCGCGTGCTGCGCGCGCGTTAGTCGCTAGATGGAGCTGTCGTAGGGGGAGGTGCGCGCGCAACCGGAACCGGATGGAGATGTAGACCATGGGTGTAAAAAGTGATGTTTTAAAAGTTAATAACTACTACTGAGGTAATTCTCTTCAAATATCACACCAATAAGCGCATTCGACCGAGAGTGAATGGCGGACGGATATACACCGAAGCAACGCAAACTCTCAATCAAGGGAGATGCTAAGTCAGAACAGGAGAAGGTTAGTAAGCAGAAGCGAAAATGTGTTTGAGTTTAGAAGAAAACACTGACCTACACGTGTTTTTACCATAACGTGCCTAATATAATTAACATTGTTCGTTGCTTTATTTCTAATGTTATGCATTTTTACACACACAAAAAAGCAACAAATATTAATATGTAAGTCAAAACTAGTAAGTGTCAACTGTCAATGACAGATGACACGCAACAAAGTAAGTAACTCGCAGTGCGTGTCCAGGATCCACGATCCGGATGTGTCACCGGAGGCCAGGCCGCGTGGAATCTACGCTGTGCAGACGACATCGGTCGCTAGATCAAAATAATAATTTATTATGTCTTTATTGATTTATTATCTAAACAATATATAATTGACAACTGAATAAAAAATATTAATCTATGCATTTGTTTGTTTTAAAATCAATGCAGCCAAGACCTTGTATTTGGAAGAATTGCACTTTTTTGACGAACTGACTTATTTTTTTCTCTCTATGAAAGAACATAATTTGTTAGGCCAACTAATTTACTAACTTACAAATATTTTGCTTTATAAGGTGGCTAAAGATAGCGACTAGTAAATCTTAGAGGGGTCCCCTGACCTTACTACTATTATTTTATCTTAATACACACCACTTTCATTGTAAAATTACAAACTTACACAATATAATATTACTTTGTTAGCATGGGTGTACGTCTGTATCTTTTGAAATGTTACATTGGTCAAATAAAAAAATATTCTTCATGTCATGACCCTAAATGAGGATCCTGAGTGACTGAAGGATGTTGACTGCCCACACGGGCTATTGCCTCTTCATAAGTCAATGGCTTCCTAGCTTGTCCACTTGCCAACTGGTCTTGGGCTTTGGTGGCAAATCTTGTATACTCATTGAAACACGCTACTCTCAGACGAACGTGAAGCATTGGAGGTCGTTTGTGCATGTGAACATTTCGACCGTACTGTTGCAAGATTCAGTACCGTCCAGGGAAGGACAACACATCGGACTACGTGTCGCCCTATCTAGTTGCGATACACAAGCACAAGCACCACCCAGAACTCAGAAGATGACAGAAGAGTACGTTAAGTGTACGTTCAAATTTGCGTCTGAAAGCCATGAGCCTGGGTGAGGTGAAACGTGCTACTCTCGGTGACAAAACGCTGCAAGCTGTCGCTAAGTTCATATGCACCCACCGCTCGCACGAAGCAGAGAAGATGTACGACCTTGACACGACAGCTGCGAGAGGTTTTATCAAAGTCAAAGACGAACTGACAGTGTCCGGTGATAAGAGTCTAATCCTGCGAGACATGTGCCTAATCTTGCTTCCACTGGCATTACAACAGAGAATCTAGGCGTCGCACACGAGGGACATCTAGGCATTCATAAGACATAAGACATAATACATAAGCATTCATAAGACATAAGCGCTCATACGCACTAACGTATGGTTCCAGTGCTTAGATAAGTGCACCGAAAATATGGTTCTCGGGTGTCTGCCCTGCCACGCTACAACACCGGTAGAACGGCCGGAGCTTCTGAACATGTCAGAACTACCAGACAGGCCTTGACAGCGAGTCTGCGTGGACTTCTGTGGTCCACTGCCAAATATCTCTTGGTGATCGTCGATGAATATTCGCGTTTAGCAGTGCTTGAAATCGTCCATTCAACTTCGGCGAAGGTGACCATCCCGGTTCTCGACTGAGTGTTTCAATTCGGTGTTCCTTACGTGTGTAAGAGCGATAACGGACCACCATTCAACGGCAGCGAATTCGCAAAGTTCACAAAGTACCCCGGATTTTGGCACTGCAAGGTAACACCATTGTGGCCCTAAGCCAACGCCCAGCAGAGAGGATCAACCAACCATTGTGGCACTAAGCCAACGCCCAGCAGAAAGGATCAACCAACCATTGTGGCACTAAACCAACGTCCAGCAGAGAGGATCAACCAACCATTGTGGCACTAAGCCAACGCCCAGCAGAAAGGATCAACCAACCATTGTGGCACTAAGCCAACGCCCAGCAGAGAGGATCAACCAACTATTGTGGCACTAAGCCAACGCCCAGCAGAGAGGATCAACCAACTATTGTGGCTCTAAGCCAATGCCCAGCAGAGAGGATCATCCAACCATTGTGGCACTAAGCCAACGCCCAGCAGAGAGGATCAACCAACCATTGTGGCACTAAGCCAACGGCCAGCAGAGAGGATCATCCAACCATTGTGGCTCTAAACCAATGCCCAGCAGAGAGGATCAGCCAACCATTGTGGCACTAAGCCAATGCCCAGCAGAGAGGATCAACCAACCATTGTGAGCCATCAGAGCCGCAAAGATGCAAGGCAGAAGCTGACACGAGAAGCCAAATACGTGCTTGAGAAACTGTAGCATGATGCCACACGCCAGCACGAAGTATGATGCCACACGCCAGCACGAAATATGCACCAGCAAAGTAATAAATATCTGATAAAGCGACAGAGCGACGAAGGAGAAGATAAAGCAGTATGCGATGCTTCGCCTAATGCAAATCATCAGATCTTTCATCCGACGATGTTGTACTTCTACGGAATCGACGCGAGAACAAGTTAACACCTACGTTCGATCCTCGACCCTACACTATAGTAGGCAGAAAGGGTGATTCGGCGGGCCAGTCATGAAACCGACCCCGATGACGTCGTCATTGAGGTTGATCGCGGACAGCAGGCGGGTCCGGCTGATACGACCGATGATCCGGCTGATACGACCGACGATCCAGCTGTTCCGGTGCAGCTCAGTGAATCACAACCCGCTGTCGTGGTGGTGACGCCAAAGTCGGAACAGGTGCCATCAGATTGTCGTGAAAGGCGCTACCCTAGGCAAACGCGTCACCCACCGAAACACTTGCGTGATTTCACGCTCCTGTGACTGTTACACTAGCAGACTGAACCTTAATCTTGGATGACAGTGATACTGTTTTAATTAACTGTTTTACAATGCAATATGGGACTCTGAACGTTAATCTCGAACGATAGAATGATTATGTTTAATTGTTGAATAATATCCAGCGTACTTTAGTTATTGTGTTTATCCAACAATTTCTGTTTTTATTTATTGTGCAACAGCCACGCGAAAGCTTGTGAGAAGTTATATTAATTACATGGTTTTTCATTTAACGAAAGGAGGGATGTGGCATCCTACCAACGCCTAACTGCGAAGCATCCGTTGAGCAGTCTCGATGCGCACAGAGATGCGCAGAAGCGAGGTTCTTGCATAATTGCGCACACCGACATTAATGAGAATTAAAGCCGTTCGTTTCAATCATAATATCGTCACTTCCGGTATCAGTGCAATCATCTGCTGTGGCTGAAGACGTCAAGACAGTTTTTAAGCTCATTGCCTAGTCGCGTACGAGGTGTACGAGATGTATGAGGTGTACGAGGTGTACGAGGTGTACGAGGTGTACGAGGTGTACGAGGTGTTGCGACAATGTCAGGGACTTCATTCTGGAACAGATGTGAGTCCGCAGACACTAGACACGTGGTTTCATTCTCTGGCTACAACAATGTAGCAGCATTCGGCTTCACCGTCCGCCTTGTATCGCCTCGACTTCGTCTACGAATATTGTTGTTGTCTCGAAATTCGTGTCCGATCTTCAGTAACAGATAGTGTCAGAACGTTCTTGAACAATCACATCCGTAATAGTTTTCAAAACACGCCCAGCGTCTTCCACATCCGAAGTAAATCTGTTCTGTTCACTACGAGTTACCAGATCGTCACGTGATTACGTCAACACATTTGATTGGCCAATAACTGGAACTTACGTCATGTGCAAATGAAAACGTTGCTTCGTAACGTATACAAAACGTCATTTATGATAACCCGCCGTTATTTGTATTGTTGCTCGAAGAGCCGGTTTCAGAATCTTAATTACGGAAGTGTTTAGGCAATAATGACTTAAACATGTGTGTATATAACTGCATGAATGTATGTGCATGCATGTTTACAACTATATATGTTTATATGTATGTATATAGTGTAGGTATCGATTTCCGAGAGCTGTAAAACATGGTTGGAGTCCCAATCTCTCTGCGGATGAGAAGGAATCCCGGAATAGTTCCCACTGTTTGACGAGCCTGTTTCGTCCGAGAAAAGCCTCTCACTTTCCGAGAATTCTGGGCGGTGTTTTAAATACGATGTGGTCAACCTTAGCTTAACGATGTTATCAAAATTATAATTAATCACTATTGGTAAACATTACCGCTACGTGCTAATCTGAATTTGAATTACCCACAATAATCCCCATGACTACATCTTTCCAATTACCATTTCAAGTGAAAGTTTGTTCTGTGATGATCCACGTCCGACAACTTCACAGTTTCTGTCACGTCGTCGTCGACATCCGCATAGTGACCTTCTTCCTCATCTTTCTCCATTTAATTCGTTTTTATCGAGCACTGCCTCGCGTAGTTCCGTCTGTCCCTGCGTCTTCGGCTTGACCCCGTCCATTCATCTAGTTCTCGGGCGTCCTATTGCCTTCTATCGTGACCAACATTGTATCCTTTCTGTCATTCATGCTCGTTTACAAATCCTTTTTAAAATGTACTGGGTTCTCCAATGTTATGAAAGAGTTCAACACATCCCGGTGTAGTTAGATTTGCCTCGTTTCGATCCCGGGCTGCTTTAGTCTCGCTTATTTGACTCTCGCTCGCCTTCCTGAACTCGCCGAGAACAGAGTCTGGCGTCAGTGACATCGCTTGTGGCACCACTGTTCTGATTGATCGTGTTAGCGATATATATCAGGCATTAAGCAATTAACTTGAAAAGTTAATTAATTAAATTACAATTAACTCAGACATTAACTTCACACATTTCTCAGGTCAATTAGATTAAATTAAATTGACCCCCCAAATTATTCAATTAAATTAAATTAACAATTAATTTTAATTCAATTAACAATTAAATCATGTGTTGGTAGAAATGTTTACACATTCAAAACAGTTATAAAGACTCGTAACAGAAATGTGTTTTTTTAACTTTGTTGGAAAGAAATTTGCTCATACATTATTTACATGCCAAGACATTCTTTCAAGGGGCATTTGATCACATTATAAACGTTGTAGATATAATTAGTAATTTTGCTCCGAAAGGGTTGAAAAGTTGTGGCTGAAGATTTGCAGGTGGGGTTTCCTCCTATATTCAACCACCAAATTAATAAAAACGAGCTACTACGTGCATCATTTCTATACACCAAGTTGTTATTTATGCAGTGTTTTATAATAAATCATTAGGTCTCACCTTTACACATTAGCATTAAATATGTAAACACTATTTGTTATGCATCACTAGAACTGGCTTGCTTTCGATTTAAGTTGGCAATGTAAAATATTCCAAACTGAAGTTATGTTACTTTTCTCTACATCTCCCCATTAATGGCTACTTTTCCACAGTTCACTCAGCTATATAAAATATCACCTGGCTACATACAGAGGTTGATATCAGAACGAATAGTCTTCACGCAGTAATTGCAGCGTGGCTGAATGCTTCCCAGAGAAATTGAGATGACGTTGGAATGAACAAGTCTGCCAGGGGGTGAAGCGCTTTGAGCAATCCCAAAGACTGGATACCGCGCTATATAAGAACGTACCTTATTAAATTGACAAATTCCCAATTAACTCTCAATTAAGTGCTCATTTAACAGTTGACATTACTGGATAGTTCACAGCCATGTTATCCGGAGTTAATTGGGAATTTGTCAATTTATGTTTTTATATGTACACATGAAAAATTATAGTTGCCTAGTCTAATGGCCCCATAGGTCCATCTGGCTGGAAGTTGCCAGCCCCAAATGTTTATTTTAGACAAAGATTTGCTGAAGCCACATTTAGCCATCAACTTATCACCCTACCAGAGGACATTCTATTGTATAGGCCTTCCCTCCAATTCATGGGTGCCTGAATTACCAACCCACCCCAGTTGGTACAGCGTCTCTGTGCTCTGTGATGTTCTCCCTCCCATTCACATATGTCTGAACCTGATCCCTCTCAGACTAATGACTGGAATAGTGTCTGCAGGCCTTCTGCATAACATGGCTCTGAACTATCCAGTAATGTCAACTGTTAAATAAGCACTTAATTGAGAGTTAATTGGGAATTTGTCAATTTACTAAAATAAAATTAACCCCTTTTGGTAAAGTTAATTAATTAAATTAAATTAAATTAGCCTTTCTGGAAAAGTTAATTAATTTAATTTAATTAACTTAATTGAGTTAATTCAATTAACAAATTAACAATTGAAATTAACCCATGCCTGATATATATAACATGTTATTCATAACTGGTGAGTTAGAATGAAAGTACCCGGATGTATATCCAGATTCTGGGTATAAATCCGGGTTCCGTAACAATGGAACCCACTCTCTGATTCCCAGCCCTGGTGTATGGGCACGGACCACAGTAAGAATCCGTCCCAGATAAAGAGTCCCAAGGAAAAAATTAATTGTGCAGATATGGCTTATTTGTGAGAGCAGAAATTGTGTGGATGAGTGAGTGGAAGTGATGTTTTTTGTGCACAGTAGCATCTAAGCTTTGAAATGATGACATTTGTCAGTTGGTTTACCAGTTGCGTAAGGACACAGTGACCATCAGGCAGGGTGTACTCATATTTTGGAAACCGGGGAATTTCATGACAGAAATGCAGGGGTGTCATGCATTGAAGCAATTTGTGCGAAAAGGAGGTATGTAATTTTCACGAATTTCACACACCAGGTGTCTTAGTGGGTCTGTAATTTTCTGTGAATTTGAAAAAAAAATTGTAGGATAAATTTTCAATGTAGGCGCAAGAACTTTATAATGGTTGTCTATGGGAAAAGTGACTGTGGTCCGTGCCCGTATGCTACAAACGGTAGCGCCACAAACCGGAGCTTGGATAATGGAGGCTAGGGCTTCTATGAAATGAAGAACTGTATTTGTACTGTTGCCGTCAGGTGGCATCACTGATCTGATTCATGTTGGTGCTATATTTCGGTTTAGTTCAATTGACTTAGTTTCGTTCGTTCAAATGTTGCCGTTTGCTGGGCAGTCAGTTGACGGACATTCAATATATGCCGTCGGGCGCAGGCTAGAACAGCACAAACGATAGACGTATTGTACATATAATAATGAACACGCATATATATTTTAATGAACCCCCTAAGACATTTGATAACGGAATAGTCGAAGATATTGGTTTAATAAGTCTGTGTCAACATTGTGGAGAAATAAATCAATTACTTTTGTTTCACCAGACAGAGTTGTAGTCAATCTTGTAGTCAAGCCATGCTGAAATGTGCTACTGAAAAATGACGTCATTCTGCGATAACCTGACAAATTGGTGTCAAGGCACTTTCATATGGAATTTATCGGTAAAAAAAATTGTCAAAACAATATGTCGTATTATATTAAAATTAACTATTCTTTACATTTAACACCATCTTTAGACTGGAAGTTGTTATTGTCACTATTTCTCGTAATATTCCCAGTGTTCTTATTCAAAAATGTACTGTTCCCATTGCCTGGTCCTTTGATTACAAGGTAGACATTCAATATAATAGGTATAATTATTTTATATCTACATACAAAGTAACATCAAATAAAGTTTATCTGGTACGGTGATCCTATGAACCATACTGTTCCGTTCACATAACTATTATAAACATACATACATACATACATACATACATACATACATGTTCCTCACATGTGATGCGTGCCAGCGTGCGTCCGTGTGTGCGTGCGTGCGTGCGTGCGTGCGTGCGTGCGTGCGTGCGTGTGCACATGTGTGTGTGCGTGCGTGTATTGGCTAAAGAAAGTGGCACCGTTAATTATAATAGGAAATTACTAACTAGTCTTTCCGGGAAGGTTCTTTATCACTTAGGCCCTACATTATAATAATTAGATTATAAGATTAGATTAGATAATAAGTGTATGTAGGGGAAGGTGGGGCATGACCGCACGGCGCACACCTGGTTATTAACCAAACCACGTAGTATTTGGTTTCACAACTGTGGTCTACGGTAGCAGCTAACTCGTACATCAAACACTTGAACCAGCCAATTGAACTCGTTTGCGTCGGTAAGAAATAATAAACTAAAATGTCGTTTTTGCAGAATCTCATGTAATTGTATACATATTATATCGATACGTAACTCACACTCTCAATACTATATGCATATATTGGTGTGTTTATGCATTTTTGGAATGCGTGTCATTATATATAGTGTTGTCGTTGCACAAATAACCTTTACTGCCACAGACCCCGTATGGTGCAACATTTACAATCTTCTCCCGCCGACCGTTTGGGGCCTATCGGCACAGGTGTGTGCGGACACGCGGACAATACGGATATGTCCCAGTGCAGTAAGTTAATTTACATAGCATGACGGCATGATGTAGATATTATTAGAATATATATTTGATATGGTTTGTTCGTTCATTTACAGACGCATTAGTCATTATATGATATATAACACGCCTTACGCCCATGTGGATATTCACCAGCTAACCATTCTGGAGGGGGTATGACAAGAACCCAGGATGTACTCAAAACATTGCCAGTAATAGCAGTACACAATCCTTGAGAATGTCTCTAGTTGAACCGCCGTAGATACATGTTAGACTTCTGTCAAAAATATACCCTTCGGCCTATATATCAAGTTGGGTGCATTGAAATATGCACCACTGAACGTGTAGAATATGCGCTGTTCCATGGTATAGATTATTTAACTAACACATTTAATTCTCAAATCAGCGGGACCTCTCAGTGTCTAGATATCCTTTTTCGTAAAAACGCCTTTTGGTAACTAAAGTTACGGAAGAATACATGGTATAGACTATTTAACTAACACATTTTATTCTCAAATCAACGGGACCTCTCAGTGTCTAGATATCCTTTTTCGTAAAAACGCCTTTTGGCAACTAAAGTTACGGAAGAATACAAGGGCAATTTAAGGCGTCGCTAGACATTAATTACTAGGTATAACTACCAGTATTACCTCGTAATTTCGAGAGATATTGACTGGCAGCACCAATCATAGATGGGTGTTTCTGTGACTGTGATACCGTTTATTAAAATCGTATGGTGACAATCACTTACAAAGTACCAATTATAAGTTATCCGAAGGATGGGTATTTTTCTAGTTAAAATAATACATGCAACAATACTAACTAAACTTGCGTGCACTATCTAAGCTACGGAAATCTCTGCTAAATCCATACACTTGTAAGTTCTTTTCGGCATATCGTCGACTGTGTGAAGGGCTTTGGTCACAGTACAGCGCATACTCCACATGGACAAAAGTTTGTTTACATACGCGGCGATATTTTATAACGAGCGTAAAATACAACCTTCTGATTGGTCGATAAATCAACGTGTTGATCGGGGGGGGGATGCGTTCGTGTGCATGAGGCGCCAAGTGGAACAAACCCACTGTCAGACTGGGCGGTGACGTCGTTCGCTCGTCGTCGTATGTGGTGGTTTAGTCGCTAACTTTGGACGGACGTAGTAAGTGTCATTTGACGCAGTCATGGAGAACAAGGACAAACCTGCCACCTGGAAGACCCTGATTCCTGCCACCAAAAGAGGTACGTACGAGGGCAGTTGTCATCCCATACCCGGCCCTGAAGCGTACGCCAACTCGTAGGTAGCGATGGCGCTGCGCACGTTATTTAGGCTGGTATTTATAGCGCGACCCCAATCATGGTGACCGATGTCACTAGTGTGACTAACGTATCGCTGTGCGTGTGACTGCCCGACACTTCGGTGTTGACATTGTCACAACCTATTCGCAGGACGAGAACTGTAAAGTGTGATTTAGATGTGACGACTATTGAACAGTAGATTGAAAATAGTTGTTATTATGTTTATCACCATGCTTTCACTAATTATGTCCGGGTCGGCGTGGTCTAAACTAGCTGTGCTTTTCGAACCCGCATCCATTTTCACAATGCGTCTAGATAGTAGTTGCATGATTGATGTACCTGGATAGATTCTTATTTTGATTTGTGGAAAAGACATCTCTAATTAAGTTTCTTCATGTCTCTTAAAAGTTACTGATGCATGATATTAGTCTGTGTGCTACATAGTTGACACAAACTACTATCATGCATCCACTCCGGAAGACAAGTTTGTGTGGCTTCACTGCATTCAGAAAGGGAATAGCTCTAACATACACAATGTCATAAAATATTTGACTGTCAGGCTATATGGTGTCAATACAATTACACAAGTGTGCGCACTTTGGGCTTTTGTATTAAAAAAACATACAAAACTTTGTTGATCTCGATGCTTGTAAACAATTATTTGTGTTAAATTCATATAAATCAGCGATCAAAAATATCAGAAGTAAAAAAACATAAATCAATGATTTTTTGGAGTGATTTAAATCATGATTTAAATCAAACAACCCTGTCCGTAATTGAATAAAATTCAAAACACATACCACACCAACATATATTCTGAAAACAGACACAAGCCCTACAGCCAAACAGAAGACATTCTTTCAGTTTTATTAACAGTTGTAGTTACTGTACATTTCATTCAGCTGGTTGTTACGTCAATATTTATTGTTTGAGTGGGCTGAAATCACTAGACCGTGAACTAGTGTATTGAAATAACATGCAACCAACATTTGTAGATGTACCAAGATGATGTATGTCACTGAGTCATAAAATAGCTGGGACACTACAGGGACCCAGCAGGGACACCACAGGGTCATCACAGGGTCACAACAGGGACAACTCAATAAACGACATATGCAAGAAACCATTCTGGTTCATAGCTAGCCTACAAGTTGCTAGTTATGTCATAAATTCAACACCAACCCTAAGCTATCTGAGCAAAGTGAATGAATGCCTTAGCTAAGGTGCTGGCTATAGTCAACGAAGTGGCATGAAGCAGTTACAATTGAATGTAGTTTCAATAATTGAATATTTGTACCTCTGAAGATATATAGCAGAAACTGTTGCTATCATATTCTGCCTGTTGGTACAAAGGTTTGTGAACTATATTTAAATAACCGTAGTAATTGTGTGTGTACACCACATGTCACGTACCACATACCACGTACCACGTGGAAGCAAACCCCAGAGCACTAGAACAAATATGAAACCTAAGTAATCAACCATTCTTCTTTCCATTACAATGGCTCTTAGACTTGGAAGGTCAGTTATTCCCATCTCTCTACCAAGTGTCCATTAAGCAGATTAAGCAGTTGTTCCTGCACACATTAATGTCCCATCTGCCATCAGGCTAATAACTCTGACTGATATGTTCTGGCCTGGTTTCTCCAGTTAGGCTGATGGCATCTCTAAGGAATAGTGGAAGATTAGGCAGATGCTACTCCTCAAGGAATGGTAGATGAATATGGTACTGCCAGTATGTGTATTATGTCCAGGGGCTACAATTTACATGCAATCTTACAGAATAGGGTTGTGTTCTTGAACGGGTTTGTCCAGCTGACATTGATAGAACAAAGACACAACTTACCAGCTGACATTGATAGAACAAAGACACAACTTACCAGCTGACATTGATAGAACAAAGACACAACTTACCAGCTGGCATTGATAGAACAAAGACACAACTTACCAGCTGACATTGATAGAACAAAGACACAATTTACCAGCTGACATAGATAGATCAAAGACACAACTTACCAGCTGACATAGATATAACAAAGACACAACTTACCAGCTGACATAGATAGAACAAAGACACAACTTACCAGCTGACATAGATAGAGCAAAGACACAACTTACCAGCTGGCATTGATAGAACAAAGACACAACTTACCAGCTGACATAGATAGAACAAAGACACAACTTACCAGCTGACATAGATAGATCAAAGACACAACTTACCAGCTGGCATTGATAGAACAAAGACACAACTTACCAGCTTACATAGATAGAACAAAGACACAACTTACCAGCTGACATAGATAGAACAAGGACACAACTTACCAGCTGATGAATCTGATCATCTTACCAGCTGATGAATCTGATCATGGTACAAACTATTGTAGTCCATATCCAGGAATTTTACAGTCTAGTGGCATGTCGTCTTATACTATTAAATTGTATGCCATGAATTCATCAGCCATTGATTTTGAAAATAAAATGCACACAGACGTTTTAAAATGGAGGATTGACAACATTAGTGTCATTGTCTTGTATTGTCCATATCACACCAACAAGACATAGGAAACATTGTCTTGTATTGTCCATATCACACCAACAAGACATAGGAAACATTGTCAACTGCCATCAAAATAACCACTTCAGTGGGCAGGTCTATTTTCGGTATAAAACTAATGTCAAGTCCTTCTATTATTTTCTATGATGTATAGCACATCAGTCCACAAACTGGTAATAAACAATATATAAATGTGATATTTTGATGGCCAATTGTGCAAAGAATCCTTGCATGATGCTCCTTGTTTTATGACTGTTTGGCCAGGGGCAGGACTGAAGCTCTGCAGTCTGTGTTTTTGTCATCCAGTGCAATTTCTAGGCCTGTTAACCAACCCAAATTGGTAAAGTCTTGTACTTCTACTAGAAATATTGTTGGTTAATTGTCACCATTTATCAGTTTGTTATGGTTGCCTAAATATATTGTCACCATGTGAACCTGTTGATGGCACAAGGTTCTGTGTAAACTGTGTTAATATTGCATCTGGCTGATCAATGGTCAACGAATCACTCAGTCAGATTAACTGCTTACAGGACATGAAAGTTCATTTTACTGGCATTGATTGTACAATAAATCCATAATTAATTTCCAACGAACAGCAACATCATTCAGGGGGCGGATATAGGCTTCTTGGCAGGGGGGTTTCAGTCAGTCCTGGTCATATGTCGTTCTACTTACGGGGGGGGGACGGGACGACACATGTGTCGTTCAACTTACAGAAGGGTTAATATTAGCCAGTTGCTAATACCTCAGTCTTTACATTGACACTAGTTCTAATGTAGGCCTACATATGTTGTCCTTTACCGTAATATTTGCCACAGACACAGGGGTCTAAGACCCCCCTCCATGTCCTAGAGGGGTCTTGAGACCCCATAGACCACTCTGGATCCACTGCAGATCATTTGTAACATGTGACAGTTAGATATAATTAAACAATAATGTGCTAGAAAAGAACGAACAGAGGTGTAATACATACTTATAGTCCTCCCCCGACTGGTCTAGTTATTATACAAATACAATATTGTACTAAACAATTATAAAGCCTACAACTTAATAATGTTTGATTGGAATTGCTTTTATTTTAATATTGTCATGATGTTGTCATATATAATCTGTATAATGTATTTCCATCTGATAAGAGATGCCTAGCAGCTATTGAAGTTTTTGCTTGGCAGTGGTTGATACACCAAAACCAGAACAACGCCCCTTCTCTTGTATTTACTAGGAGCAAACAGTTTTCTATAACAACAACAAGATCAACAATATTGTTGCAAAGTTTGTTGTTGACGTGTTGTTGACGTGTTGATAGTGTTACATTTGTCCGCTCAGTCACCTGTAGAAATGTAAGAGCTGAGTTACAAAAAGGTGGTGGCTTGCTGTACACACCTATTCAGCTTGCTGTACACACCTATTCAGCAGATGATTTACTTTGTGGTTTATTTGCCTATGGCCTGACCAGCTTTGTCCAGTGGTTGTGTTCACTACTACCTCACCGAGACAACAGTACCAGGCTGATGTGTTCACTACTACCTCACCGAGACAACATTACCAGGCTGATATGTTCACTACTACCTCACCGAGACAACAGTACCAGGCTGATGTGTTCACTACTACCTCACCGAGACAACAGTACCAGGCTGATGTTAATAAGTCCCAATAAGTCCTCTGTTTTTAACATATACCTGTGTATGTAGTTTTACTCCACTTGAAAGTGGTATAAGTCTAATTTCTAGAACATGACTCCCATCCATGGAAAATAGTGTATAATTTATTTCAGTCTGCTGAAATTTAAAAAGGGTATCTTTTGGAGATAAGCCTATGTTTAGAGAGGTCAGATAATTGAATTCTTAAGGTTGGTATGCCGGCATTGTAGTGAGTCCCCTTCCCAGGAGAGAATAATTTTTTTATCAAATACCAAGAATATGTTGTGGTGAAAACTTTGTTGCTGCGTGGGCAGTTAACATGACGCATAGTCTGGAGTCAATTAAATAAAATAGGAATGAAATAACAGGTAGAATTGACTTTGTGAAAAACTGATGCGAAGTAACATGGTGTGCAGAACACAGTGGAAACCCATTGTCTTGCACAGTGAAGTTAATTAACATAACTACCGCTAGGTACAGGAGACCAGGTGCTATTTGGCTCTGGTTTATAAAAGCTACCATCAATCATTGTCATGTAAATTTGATTCTGTTTTTGTCATTTCAGGTCAGTTCTAGCTGTCTCTCTCTGTTGAGTGATTGTTTAGATATTCTCTGGGTGTTGGCATGTCATTGCTAAAAACTGATACTATTGTAGGATAAGTGAAACTTTTCCTACAAGGGTCAGTAAATTGGGAAAGGCCATGTGTGTGTGTGTGTGTGTGTGTGTGTGTGTGTGTGTGTGTGTGTGTGTGTGTGTGTGTGTGTGTGTGTGTGTGTGTGTGTGTGTGTGTGTGTTGTCTCCCAATGTTTGTACAGCCTAAATGATGGAACATGTGTCAATATTTTTATGACAAATTAAGTTAAATTTCATATTTCTTGCAACCGTTGGTTGTGGCATTAGGTTGTAGGCCAAATAGCAGTGATTAATAAATTGTGTAATAGCATACTTGTGATTGATTAGAGTACCCTTGCCTGCTTCTCATAGATGTAGCCTTGAGCCAGCTGAGGTCTCCCCATTGATGTACAACAAGAAAGTAGGGAACAGGGAGTAGCTGCTTCCATCCCATCTAAAGACCACTGATGATGATGAGATTGCTAAAATATTCCAAGATGAGAAATTTCCAATATGCCTCAAAAGTAGTGTTTAATCATAGCACCCTACAACTATACCACGTCAAACATGAGCAATGACTAGAGGTGAAAATATGGCCATGGAGAGAAAAATGTTGAACATCAAGTTAAAAGATTAAATCCTGCAAAACATCATCAGAAGGAGAAGAAAAGTAAGAGATATAATCAACTATATCATGATGGGCAGGTGACATGGTGAGAGTGGAAGACACCAGAAGGACGTCAGGTGACATGGTGAGAGTGGAAGACACCAGAAGGACATCAGGTGACATGGTGAGAGTGGAAGACACCAGAAGGACATCAGGTGACACGGTGAGAGTGGAAGACACCAGAAGGACATCAGGTGACATGATGAGAGTGGAAGATACCGGAAGGACGTCAGAACAACTGAATAGTAAACTAGAAAAGGGAAAAGCAAGAGGCAGACCGATGAGATAAAATAGTGAGTGATCAGGTCTGAAAGGACGAACCTGGGCAAGCACATGTACACCAATCAAGAAATACCTTTTTAAAATGGTAACTGCATGCAACTGTTTCTGCCCAGAAAGAAACACTTGATACAATATTTGTTAAAAAATTTCAGTTAAAAAATTTACAATGGGAGAAGGGACTGAACGGGTCTTGAAGGCTCACATGAGCTAACATTCGAGACCAGTTTACTTTACAAATTCCTAACAATTCATGACATACCTTCCCTGAGACGAGGTATTGAATCAAACTAGGGTTGTTCCAGATCTGATTTACCCCTTCACACCAGACACAAGTTCACTTGCTGATGACAAAATTGCACATCTTCAACAGCCATCAAGCCAGTTCATCACTGTGGTCCTGTCTCAGTGGACAGTGGGCAGTTGTTGTGGCATCAGCAGACTGAAGCAGCCAAGGCTAGCGATTCCACACCATATTGGCCTGGTTCCTCTAAATGACTGTTGCCTATACATAGTGTTAGTCCCAGCATGTGGCCTTGCATGGCCTATGATACAACAATAGCTGTCTAGCAACAGGCATAATGTCTCTGCCATGAAAGCTTTGTGCTGGCTGCTCATATTTACCTTAATGACAGGTCTACTTTGAACATGTGTAATCCTACCTTGAGCCAATAGAGCTCTGGAGTGAAATATTAACTTATAAGTTAGATGGCAATCAGACGGCGTGTGTGTGCAGGAGTCTAACACCATACCATGTCTTGGTCATACTCCTGTCCCAACCTGCACGAGCCCGAGCCCTGGTGTCTCTCTGGTAAGTTGCCCTGTGGATGTCTGTCATTGGCAGTGCATCATATTACTCACAACGCCAGTGTTTACTGTGTATAGTGTTCATTACAGGGCCAACGTTGAAACAAACTGTTTTCTTCTTCTTCACCTTGGGTTTCCCTCTGGGCTTCTCAACAGTCTCATCCACCTGTTTGGTGACTTGGGAAAAGTGATGTTTGGGGGACATTGGGCCACTGTCGTTTTTCTTACACTTAACTTTTTTTCATATCCAACCTGTTGCGTCACTACATGATAGCATGGTGAACTAATGTAATGGGTGGGTACGCTTGCCTCAGATATGCCACCGCTTGCAATTGTACAGTGATTTTAAAGATTGCCCAAACCTTTGCTTTGATGCACCACTGAGCTAGAGTTTCGGAGGAATTCGGTTTTTGCTCAGAACAAAATCTGTTTTCTTACTGTAACCAGGAAGCATGCAAAACCACACGTGTCACAGAGTCCAGTAGTAGCTGTACTGGATCCTCTGTACAGCCAAGCAGTAAGAGATATTAATGATTAATGGCGCATGCTCTAGCCTCTAGACAAACCACTTTTTATGTAACTGTCTTGTGGTGATCATTGTCTAATGAAAAATTTGCATCAGTGGGTAATTTGGCTTGTTGTCCTTGGAAGGGTAATAGCCATGTGGTGCAATGGCCATGTGGTGCAATGGCCATGTGGTGCAATGGCCATGTGATACAGTGGCCATGTGGTACAGTGGCCATGTGATACAGTGGCCGTGTGGGTTCACACCTGTGTGGTTTACTGGGTCAAAAGCTGTGTCATGAACTAAACCAGCGTATGATCTTTTTATAATATCAATATCAGATTTCAATTCTATTTTTTGCTGCATCGTGCAAAATGAAACCGGAAACCGTTGACATATCCTTGAGATAAATAAAGATTTAACAAGATTTGCCATCCAAGCCAAAGGCCCAGATAGCAAGTGGACAAGGAAGCCATTGGCATATCAAGAGTCCATCAGTGTTCGTCTATGTGTAACCCGCCCTCCTGAGATAAGTGTCCAACTTGTATTTAAACATATTCACGCTGCTAGCGGTTATACAATCCGCAGATAATTTCTTCCATTCATTTACTGTCTTCTGTGAGAATGAGTACTTCCTGATATCCAATCTACACTGATCCTTTACTAACTTAACTCATGTCCTCTAGTTCTGCAATCTTTCTTGAGAGAGAAAAACATATTTCTATCAATATTTTCATACCAATTCAATATCTTAAAAACTTCAATCTGATCTCCTCTTAACCTCCTTGTCTCTAGAGTTGTTAAACCACATTCTGTCAGGCGTTCTTCATAACTAAGGTCTCTCAGTTCTGGAATCATTTTAGTTGCTCTCCTTTGTATGTGTTCAAGCGTATCTATATCCTTCTTACAATATGGTCTCCATGCTAGTATACAGTATTCTAAATGAGGTCCAACTATTGCTTTATACAGAGGTATAATTAGCTTTTTATCCTTGTAAGTTATGTTTCTCCTAATCAACCCAAGAATTTGATTACCCTTTGAAGCTGCAATACCACACTGCTCTGAAACTTTCATATCAGCACTTATTGTAACTCCTAATTCCTTTTCTTTTAAAGTAGTACCCAGAACAGTATCTCCCATTTTATAATTTACATCCAAGTTCCCATGTCCTATATGTAGGCATTTACATTTCCCTAAATTGAACAACATCTGCCATTTTTCAGACCATTTCACTAATCTGTCTAGATCATTTTGTAAATGTTGTTTATCACCATCGGTGTTAACCTTTCTAAACACGTTTGTGTCATCTGCAAATTAACAAAGCTTAGACTGAATTTGTTTTCAAATGATCACAGATTCAGAATTTGTATTTTCATATCGAACTGTCAGAGAATGATGACATACACCTGGTAGAATGATGGCATACACCTGGTAGAATGATGGCATACACCTGGTAGAATGATGTCATACACCTGGTAGAATGGTGTTGTACACCTGGTAGAATGGCGTGGTTCCCGCTCACTAGTTTGGCTCGGGTCTAGTTGAGATGCCCCATTTCTATAATTCAATGTCTGTGAATGGAGGTTGCACAAGTGAACAAGACCACAAAGACAGGTGAAAGAAAAATAAACATTTAGTACACGATAGTTGCTAAATAATTTACAAGGGAACCAGACTCCAGGGTCTGTGTGATATAATCTAATCTTCCAATCGTCTGACAATCAGACCAGGATTAATCACCCAGTGTTATCATAAAAGCTTCTACTAACATCTAATCCTAATACACAAAAACCTGTTTTAACATAGACTCAAACTAAAACCTATTTCATCAATACTCCCGCATGGAGATCTACCACATTGGCGTGTAGGCTTATCCAAGATGACTAGTCCTACAACCACCTCCCTGTGTCCACGGCTACACAGTTTAGGCATCTAATGCCTAAATAACAACCTAATTACATCTGAGGCAGATAATTGCCTAAACAACAATTTTGAGGAAACACCCTCACAGGCGAGTCTCTGCATTCTTGCAAACCATTCATTAGGCTTGTCCTTTGTGTAGCGGCTTGTCCCCATTACCGCCCGTCTTTTTATGGGAGGTGAAGTTGATTTCCTGAAGAGCGTACCATCAGCCATTGAAGAGTAGGCCATCGGCAGTTGAAAAGCAAGCCGTCTTCTGCTGAAGAGCATATCATCTGCGGTCGAAGAGCAGGCCACCCACTACCGAAGAGCCTGTATGCAGTCAAAGAGCACACTGTCTGCAGTAGAAGAGCACACTGTCTGCAGTCGAAGAGCGTGCCGTCCGCTACTAAAGAGCACACCTTGCCCCACGTTCTGTCTACTGTCGAAGAGCATACCATATGTATCTCCCCGCATGCCGTCTGCTATCCACCTACCCCTTTCTATCTATGTTGTGCCTCTCGGTCGTGTGCTCGATCACTACTTCTCTTACATTTCCCTTCTCCTTCTAACCTTAGTGGAGAGTGTACCATTCCACTGACATACGCAAAGTCTGTCTACGTGGCTGACTCACATGTGCCCTTCACTTGACATTCAGAAACCCAAGCTGGGCTACATGACCCTTCTTTGTCCACACTATTTCACCGTGATTTGCTTGCTGAGATCATCACACGTGTATCCAGTCTCTTTTTATACGCCTTGTTTCTGAGATAACATGTGACACTAGTTCACCAATCAGTGTCTCCTAGTCTATTCCACTAAGAAAACACCCCTTAAATATTAGTGAAAATAACCTAAAACACCCCTAAATCGGGTAATACTCTGATCTTTGCCTACTTAATATACATCATTCTCGAAGATAAACAAACCCATGCTCTCTACACCATAGATACATGGGCATGCTTGAACAAAAAATGACATAATATTCTAACATCTTCACTGACCAAGTGTGTTTGAATGCAGTGGTTTTAGCATAGTTAGACCATTATCTCTTTATGAATATTGATCTTGTTGTTCAGTACATCATTTTTTCACCAACTGCTGTCAACAATTTTCCTTCTCTACAAAATGTACCGGGTCAGGTAATCATGGATCACGTCATGCACATGTCATTATTACCCATAAAATTGTGTTTACTCTGCATGTAATGTAAACATGATGTGTTTACTCCGCATGTAATATAAACATGATGTTCGCCCAGAAACATTCACATAAAACCAGTAACGTTTCTAAAATGTGGTTCATTAAAATTCATCTGAGCAGTGAAAATGTTAGGATATAGATTTAATCTATACATGATTTTATGATATAAACATTCAGACTTAGTTCCATTTAGACTGGGAGCTGTTCAATATTTTGACACAAGATTTCCTTTCAGTGTTATTAGAAAGAAGTCTAAGAATCTTACAACGCTTGTTGAGGATTTGGGAACATGTAACCAACTGCAAATGTTGTTTACACATCAACCACTAACTACAGGTGCCAACCCTGAGTGGTGCACACCTGTAAGACTGGTACCAACCCTGAGTGGTGCACACCTGTAAGACTGGTACCAACCCTGAGTGGTGCACACCTGTAAGACGTGTCAACCCTGAGTGGTGCACACCTGTAAGACTGGTGTCAACCCTGAGTGATACACACCTGTAAGATTGGTGTCAACCCTGAGTGGTGCACACCTGTAAGACTGGTACCAACCCTGAATGGTGCACACCTGTAAGACTGGTACCAACCCTGAGTGGTGCACACCTGTAAGACTGGTGCCAACCCTGAGTGGTGCACACCTGTAAGACTGGTGCCAACCCTGAGTGGTGCACACCTGTAAGACTGGTGCCAACCCTGAGTGGTGCACACCTGTAAGACTGGTGCCAACCCTGAGTGGTGCACACCTGTAAGACTGGTGCCAACCCTGAGTGGTGCACACCTGTAAGACTGGTGCCAACCCTGAGTGGTGCACACCTGTAAGACTGGTGCCAACCCTGAGTGGTGCACACCTGTAAGACTGGTGCCAACCCTGAGTGGTGCACACCTGTAAGACTGGTGCCAACCCTGAGTGGTGCACACCTGTAAGACTGGTGCCAACCCTGAGTGGTGCACACCTGTAAGACTGGTGCCAACCCTGAGTGGTGCACACCTGTAAGACTGGTGCCAACCCTGAGTGGTGCACACCTGTAAGACTGGTGCCAACCCTGAGTGGTGCACACCTGTAAGACTGGTGCCAACCCTGAGTGGTGCACACCTGTAAGACTGGTGCCAACCCTGAGTGGTGCACACCTGTAAGACTGGTGCCAACCCTGAGTGGTGCACACCTGTAAGACTGGTGCCAACCCTGAGTGGTGCACACCTGTAAGACTGGTGCCAACCCTGAGTGGTGCACACCTGTAAGACTGGTGCCAACCCTGAGTGGTGCACACCTGTAAGACTGGTGTCAACCCTGAGTGGTGCACACCTGTAAGACTGGTGTCAACCCTGAGTGGTGCATACCTGTAAGACTGGTGTCAACCCTGAGTGGTGCACATCTGCAAGACTGGTGTCAACCCTGAGTGGTGCATACCTGTAAGACTGGTGCCAACCCTGAGTGGTGCACACCTGTAAGACTGGCAACAGAAATATGTACAACCAGAAACGAACCCTTAGGATTATCTACACAAGCTGGTTTTGCTGCTCATGCCCAAAAAGGGGTTCATTGTGGAAACTGGGAAATATTTATTGGATCTTGCGAGACTTTGGCACACCTGCCCTCTACAGGATTGCCTGGGTGGGTTATGCCAGGCGTACAGTGCTAAACTTTTGTTGCGAACCGTGTATTTATTTGACTTATACTGCATCAGTCGTGCGACGTATGCTGGTCCACAACTCAACAAAACTTGAGTCGCATGTTCATTTGGCCGGCACAACATTTGCTGTAATGATTCGAAATTTGAATCACGCCAACAAATTAATGTTGTGCAGTGTGCACAGCTGACCCAGTTGCACAAATGATTTGCAACAAAAGTTTAACAGTGTGCGCCTAACACTGCATCAGTGGTCACATCAAATCTGTCAAATCGCACGCACACCCACATGAATACACACACACACAAAACAATGTTCTATTTGAAAAATAAACATCCACATGTTGATGAAGTTGATAATTTGTCACATAGCTGGTGGAAAGGGGGAAGTTTAAGGTTTTAATTTAATGAAAACTGAGATTCTCACATACGCACAATGTGCTCCAAGGAAGTGAAAATGTATAGGGTGCCCTGAACATGTGTGAGTTAGTTACAATCACATTACTAATGTACTAATGCTGTGTACTAGTGCGCTCATGTTTAACAGTTCACAACATGTACATACAGTTCACAACCACGGTGAACGTTTAATTACCAGTCGAGAACTTTAAATTTTTAAATGAGTCAGTTGACAACTCATATCTACAAGTTCACGGGGGTCGTGAACTCTATTTACATATTGTGAACTCGTATTCATGAGAAGTATGACTGTATTCAAATGCAGCATTAGTGTATGTGAATGAATATTCAAAGTTGAGGAATGTTATTGCGCCAACAAAATTAATCTGTATCGTAATTTTCCATCCAGGCGAAATAGCTGTGTAGATTACAATAATTGAGCTATCACTGGGTAGACAATGTTGAGTATGAGAATGAGGCAGACACTAGTTCTTAGTTATCTGCTCAGTTTAGAAACATCAACAACCATGGGACCAGATTTCACCCAAATTGGTCAAGGACAATCAAATGTTATGAATAAATATAAAAGACTGTTGTCATATTGAACAAATGCACTCCAGCAAAGACATTGTTTGTGGTGGTTATCTCCACGTGCTCCCTGTCAAATATCACGTGTATGAATGGCATCAAGTGGAAGGGTGGGGTGACAGACACAGGTGGAAGGGTGGGCTAAAAGACACAGGTGGAAGGGTGGGGTAGCAGACTAGTTAATAATGTCCTTGTAAAAAAGAAAGCCATCATTTGGCTGTTTGAAACACACCAGCCAATCATTTCTATTCATTAGCCAGGTAAAAACAAGACTAAAAAAACAGAAGATCACGTACATGTTTTATATACATTCTTTGAGTTCGTAGCACACCAAGTTTTACCCCTGGGGTAACATCAGCCTAAACCATCCTATTGTCTTTGTATTTAGATACTTGGAAGAAGCTGTGTGGTCAGAGCACTGGACTGTCAGTCGAGAACACCAGAAGCTGTGTGGTCAGAGCACTGGACTGTCAGTCGAGAACACCAGAAGCTGTGTGGTCAGAGCACTGGACTGTCAGTCGAGAACACCAGGGGTCGAGTCCATCTGCTTCCATTTTTCGAAAATTGGGCAATGTCATTCACCCCGCTTCGCCTTTGTGTCTTTTAGATGAGACACTAAATCCATAGGTTCATTCTACAGGGATGTAAAGTATTCCACACAGGGAGTAAATGTGTAGTTAGGATGGGCACTGCACAAGCAGCTGCATCAAAACCTCCTACAACCGGCAGTAGTACTGAGAGACACGAACGAGTGTTACAAGTTTGTGTGTGCACACAATTTTGTGTGTGCATACAAGTTTATGTGTGCACACAAGTTTGTGTGTGCACACAAGTTTGTGCATGCACACAAGTTTGTGTGTGCACAATGTGCTACATCAGGGTGGCAACCTAGTTAATTCTGGGTCTAAATGGAACTGTCTTCACCTAGGGACACTAGAAAGAAACCCACATAAAATCTGGTGACTAATGTGTGATACATTCACTAGCAGATATATATATATATATATGGTGCGAGTTACTTATGCGTAAAGAAAGAGATGCAAGACTGACTTGACATCTAAGTTAGCCACAATTGCCCAGACACTGATTGATCATCCAGTGTGGGGCTCATAAGTACTGTCTAACAACTGTGTAATAACATGTTCCAGCGAGTAGGGACCACCTCCGTATCACTTCATGGTTGATATGCAAGTAACGCAAGAATGATCACCCATAAACTATCTATCCACCTGAAGCGTTTTTTATTTGAATTGTCACAGTCAGGGTGTTATATTTGACAGCTGAGTTTGTTGAAAGACACCCCTGAGTTTGGTGAAAGACGCACCTGAGTTTATTGGTAGCACCCCTGTGAAGTGTGACAAGTTTGGATGACTTGTTGACAACAGTGCAGGATTACTCGTGTGGGCTGCGGTTCAGAGAAATTGTGACAAAATGAACGAAAGCCCCACCGGACAAACTATCATTGATTCAATAGAATGTGCTCACTTGTCAGGCCTATTGAAGTGATACATGTCCAAACACTACCTGTTTTAATGCTTTACATGGCTAAACTTTTGTCGGATCGGATCAAAAACTGTTGGTCCGGCCAAATCAACATACAACTAAAGTTTTGTTGAGTTGCGGACCAGCGCACATCGCACTACTGATCCGTTTTAAGTCAAATAAACACGTGATTTGCAAAAAAGGCTCAACAATGTATGCCTAATTTAACTTGTTTGGTTTTGTCCCATTTTTGACAGTCAGTTTTCATCACTATTTATAACACGGTGATTCATATAGCGTGCACACAGAAAATACAGACATTTTTATTGTTTTATGCATTCTCTAGTGTCATCTGGCCGTGTTGTGTACAGGGTTCAGTATAGTTCCCACTTACACAAGTGCTAATTTACCTTCAATACAGACCATTTGCTGATGTTAATGTTGCTAGTTAGCTATGTTGGTTGACAGCTGTGCACCTGACCTGTTGATACAAGGCAAACATTGACCAGTTGGCACAAGATTATCTGGGTATTCGTCACTTATAGAACTGAGTCAACTGATTTAAGTCACATGACCTACAAACCACCTACTCGTGATGCTTCATGCATCACAAAGATATGTGTAAACAGAGAGAACATGGTGGATGTACCAGTCTTAAATCCCTGCACTTCATCACTTTAGGTGTTGGCTTTTATTAGCAATGACCCGTGTCATTTTCTATATATCACTGCCAGAGTCATGTTATTATTAGCAATGACCATGTCATTTTATATATATCACTGCCGGAGTCATGTTATTATTAAAGAGATTTCATATTTTCTCACTCGCAAGAACGGCACAGCAAAATGGTGACCCGTAAAACAGCGCATTAAAAACAAGGAAAAATATAAAAACCAGTGAAACTTGAACCGAGGAGGAAGTTTCCTGCTTTTCCCTGAGGAGATGTTGACCTGTGTGGAACTGGAAACTGCTCAGTACAAGCTACGTTTACCTGTGTGGCAGTATAAGCTATGTTTACTTGTGTGGCAGTATAAGCTATGTTTACTTGTGTGGCAGTATAAGCTATGTTTACTTGTGTGGCAGTATAACTTTTGTTATGTTTACCTGTGTGGCAGTATAAGTTATGTTTACCTGTGTGGCAGTATCAGTTATGTTTACCTGTGTGGCAGTATAAGTTATGTTTACCTGTGTGGCAGTATCAGTTATGTTTACCTGTGTGGCAGTATAAATTATGTTTACCTGGGTGGCAGTATAAGTTATGTTTACTTGTGAGGCAGTATAAGTTACGTTTACCTGTGTGGCAGTATAAGTTATGTTTACCTGTGTGGCAGTATAAGCTGTGTTTACCTGTGTGGCAGTATAAGCTATGTTTACCTGTGTGGCAGTATAAGTTATGTTTACCTGTGTGGCAGAGGAATGACAGACCTGATTTATTTGTAGCCAAAGAGTGTCTGGATCGCATGGAGAAAGGGTCAAACTTGTTAAAAGTGCGCGGAAAGGACGCCAAGTATAGGAGACTCTACTCCCTCGACCCAGACCACCTGGCCTTCCGCTACAAGTCAAAGAAGTGTTTCTCAGATGAAAACAATAAAGGTCAGTTGGGATTTTATTTCCTCATAAGTGGTCAGTTATTTGCAGGTATGATATATTTTAAGTTGATCAAGCACTTCCCATCTTGGCATTAATTGTGTATGTTGTCAAGGTACAGAGTGGGAAAATAATTGCTGAGTTTTACAGTGTGTGGAAGACTTACCAGAGACTTGCCAGTAGAGAATCAGGAGTCAGAATGGTGGTAGGGAGAAGGGCAGGATGGAGGTTAGGAGGGAGGCAGGCAGGCAAGATGTAGGGTAGGAGAGAAGCAGGCAGGATGGAGATTAGGCAGGTAGGAGGGAGGCAGGCAGGATGGAGGATAGGAGGGAGGCAGGCAAAATGTAGGGTAGGAGGGAGGCATGCAGGATGGAGGGTGGGAGGGAGGCAGGCAGGGTGGAGGGTAGGATGGAAGGGAGAGGGGGATTTGAATTTACTACAATTTACTTGTACTTTAAATGTCACAATGAACTGTACTGGTATCAGTAGCACATTTAATGCATTCAGGCATACACAGACTACATCAGTGGACAAGGTTGGCCCTTTGTTTGCATTGTGTAGATGATCTTGATAAGGTGTAGAATTTGCCCACGTCTGTACTCAATTCATGTGTTATTGAACGACCTGGATTCCCTAATTAATGGTCACACCATTGCATTCTCCCACACCCCCTGCCTATAGTCACACCATTGCATTCTCCCACACCCACTGCCTATGGTCACACCATTGCATTCTCCCACACCCACTGCCTATGGTCACAACATTGCATTCTCCCACACCCCCTGCCTATGTGACCTCTCAGATGGCAGGGTGTTTAGTG
Source organism: Lamellibrachia luymesi (assembly GCA_009193005.1). NCBI lineage: Eukaryota > Metazoa > Annelida > Polychaeta > Sabellida > Siboglinidae > Lamellibrachia > Lamellibrachia luymesi. Next base: position 32,945 of record SDWI01002239.1, read on the forward strand.
CTGGCCAAGGCTTTGTTGTGACACTCATTCATTAGTGACATTAGTGACATGCATGGGGGAAGAAAGTGGTTGATGCTGTTGCACAACAGACCCCACTTGTACATAGTTGGTTGGCTTTGGTACACCACAGTCAAGAACAAGACTGTGAGCACACGTGTGTGTGCGTGCTTGGGTGGATTATGTGTGTGCGTGCATGGGACGATTATGTGTGTGCATGCATGGCTCTGACATGGCTCTCGCACGGCTCTGACACGGCTATGACATGGCTCTGACACGGTTATGACATGGCTATGACATGGCTCTCACACGGCACTGACATGGCTATGACACAGCTATGACATGGCTCTGACATGGCTATGACGTGGCTCTCACATGGCTATGACACGGCTATGACATGGCTCTCACATGGCACTGACATGGCTATGACACAGCTATGACATGGCTTTGACATGGCTCTGACATGGCTATGATACAGCTATGACATGGCTCTCACATGGCTATGACATGGCTCTGACACGGCTATGACATGGCTCTCACACGGCACTGACATGGCTATGACACAGCTATGACATGGCTCTGACATGGCTATGATACAGCTATGACATGGCTCTCACACGGCTATGACATGGCTCTCACACGGCTATGACATGGCTCTCACACGGCTATGACATGGCTCTCACATGGCTATGACATGGCTATGACATGGCTCTGACACGGCACTGACATGGCTATGACACAGCTATGACATGGCTCTGACACGGCTCTGACATGGCTATGATACAGCTATGACATGGTTCTGACACAGCTATGACACAGCTCTCACACAGTTCTTTCTTTCCCAGTGACAATTGCAGCTTAGAAGAAGGAATCAGTTCCTTGCATGAACTTCTGTTAGGCAACTGCCCTGAATCAGTACTGAGGTGAAACAGGAGTGAGAACCTATGTCATTATTGATTAATGTGTTAATATTTAATTGCTTTTTATTCTTGCAAAGGTGGCCAATTGTAATTTCCCAGAGGTAGTTGCATAATTGTTCTTTGTGTGTGGATATTGATTGATGATGGATAATGAATGACCCTGAGAATATGTCCTCCCTCCAGCTTGAGTGACATGAACCTGAAACTGCAGCCAGCTCCTCCTGCCTTGCCTTATTGCTACAGGGTCAGTGCCAGGGCTCTTGGGTAGACTCTGTGAGGATCAGGGGTGGTCTGCCTTTTCTGGTACATCTTGACAGGAGTAATAACCTGAGACCCATGGGATGAGGATGAGAATCTGTCTCTCCAGATATTTGCACAGATCTATTAAGATGAACTATTACCAAACTGCAGTGGCGCCATAGAACAATACTCGTGATAGCAAACTGGATTATTATTATTATTATTATTGAATGTTTGGTACTCAGTCACAGCCACGAGTATCACACATATTCAGTATAATTTATGGTCAACTTCTGACTGTTATAAACAATATATCAATGGCTGCTGCACTTGATGAACTGCATGTGCAGACATGTGCTATCCGTAGTGATCACCGCCACCAGGACCTGGCACACTCCTCTGCATGATCCAGCCAACAGATTGCATTTACTCTTGGTATTCAGCACAAGCCCAGCATGACCTGAACTTGTTCCACGGTGCTCACCCTAACTGTAGCCACTGGCAGAATTAATTAATATTTGTCAATAGCATTAGTTGTGGAAGCAGTTGAAGGAAATCAACCACTGCAGCCATGTGCCCATGCAGCCATGTGCCCATGCAGCCATGTGCTCTTTGGTCCCAGCCCACTGCACATAACACAGTAGGCTGCACTCTCCAGCAGCCAGCCAGCCAGTCAGCCAGCCAGCCAGCCAGCAGCACTGGGACTCATTACTTTGCTTTTGTGAATATGCACTGATCCAAAACCTGTGTGACAGGTAAAACAGAATCAATACAGATCACGTGAGGAACAAGTACAGATCACACGAGGAACAAGTATAGATCACACAAGGAACAAGTACAGATCACATAAGGAACAAGTAAAGTCACATAAGGAACAAGTACAGATCACATGAGGAACAAGTACTGATCACACAAGGAACAAGTACAGATCACACAGGGAACAAGTACAGATCACACAGGGAACAAGTACAGATCACACAAGGAACAAGTACAAATCACACAGGGAACAAGTACAGATCACACAAGGAACAAGTACAGATCACACAGGGAACAAGTGCAGATCACACAGGGAACAAGTACAGATCACACAGGGAACAAGTACATATCACACAGGGAACAAGTACAGATCACACAGGGAACAAGTACAGATCACACAAGGAACAAGTACAGTCACACAAGGAACAAGTACAGTCACGCAAGGAACAAGTACATATCACACAAGTACAGTCACACAAGGAACAAGTACAGATCACGCTGATCACACAAATCATGTCACGAACAGTCCGTGTCCGAAGCCAGGAATGTCAATTAAAATATTGGACATGTGTATTAAATTACTCTTTGTATATACAAATGTTTACTCATTCATCTTATTTTGAGTGAACGTAAACATGACTGCAAAAAAAAAAAATTAAATGCCACATCACCGTACCATGTTTTGAAATGCTCCCAAACCAAATCCTGAGAGATGCTGGCCTCATTTGGTTGTAGCGTGACAACTGTTGTTCTTGCATAATTTATGCCCCACCTAGTCCATGTTTTGTCTCTAGTAAATGTGAAAGTTGTGGTGTCTGTCATCTAGTGACTGACAAGTCAACACCAGCCAGTGTCTCTAGCTGTCAGTCTCCTGTCTTGGAGATGTCATGTGTCAATCCCCAGTGACCTTTTCTGATGGACACTGTACTTGCATAATTTATGTCAGCAGTCACTGCACTCTCCTACTAGGTTGCTACTGAAATAGGTTACTATTAAGTGTATATTACATTATCTGTTTGGTTGAGTGTTGAACAAGATACATTGGAGCAAGAAGTGACTCCCAAGTAGTCATGAAGCTTATTAGTTCTGAGCCTTACAGCTGTAGTTGCAGTAGTAAAAAGTAACCACAAAGTAGGAAATCATCAGCCTGAGCTGTATTCAACAGGATCCCATGACACAATACATTTTCCACAAACCAACAAACTGGAGCAAAATAGTAAAGTTACGTCATTCAATGATAGCATGGTTACATTGAAAGACATTCTGACACACCCATTTTTTTAATCTTTCCACTAATGTGTTCCAAGGGGTAATCAGGCATGCACCCAGTGATGTCATACAACTCAGTCACCATCTGTGACAAGGAACTTATACCAGTCATGAGTGAATGATTTTTTTGTCACCATTCTCCAGCCTTGAGTTTTCTACCTTTCTACATTTCCCTCAAAATAGTTCAGTGTTATTATTTTTTAAATTTAGCCCATTTGATCCAGGTATACAATATACCTGTTACTGTGGTTGACATCAGCACCATTGAATAACTTGGCAATCTTATGGGTGTAGTCAATTAAACATGTATGCCCCCATTATTGCATCATACTGCTGTATTAGCTAAACAATTATTATTATCTAAACAATTATAATCATTGCAGCTGTAAAACACAGCAGGTGTTATAATGTCAATAATGAGGTGCGTGTGCTCCGTCTTCCCCTACTTTTGTCTTGAATATTTGTTATGTAATTTTCATAGTTTTGTATGTTAACTATTGATTAATACGTGGTCCTAATAGGCAAGTCCAATATATGGGACACTTTGACAGGTTCTCTGACCTCAAAGTGCATAATCCCTGATTTATGGAAGTCTGCTATTTGCAATGTTGACTTAATTGAAATATAATGGTAATTTAATGAGAGTTCAGCCCACTGTTGTTTTAGCCATTATTTCCAAGTAGTCATGAAAGTGGTTCACCTGGCAAAGTTAGTTATTGATTGATATTGCAATACCTCATGTAATGCCATTTAATATCTTGGATATGCTGTGATTATAAGAGATACACATTCTTGAATGGACTGACGTTCTGGTAGCTTGGAATATGATATATGACAGGGCAATTACCTCCCAAGACAATTTTTGTATTGTTTCAGAATATTTAGTAGTCTGACTCACTCAGTCTTCATTGGTGGACTGACATTTCTACGGGTATGTCACATGACCACCAGGCTCTTAGCCACAGACCCATCTGCCTGTCTTCAAGATAAGATAAGATAAGATACGTTTTATTACCAAGTAGCAAGTACAAGGAATTTGTAGTGTTGTGGCGTTAGCACAAACATACACTCATGCACCCAATCACACACGGAACTAAACATTACATATCACAATC
>SDWI01002240.1:13111-30432 GCA_009193005.1 Lamellibrachia luymesi
TATATATATATATATATATATATATATATATATATATATATATATATATAGTTGCAATACAAGTTATACACATATGCTCTAAGTGCTATGCTTTTACGCACAATTCGTTTGTTTTAGTTGGAAATCGGTCAGAAAGAGCGTCGTCTGAAAACACCAACGAGACCTTACACCAGCGACCTTCCAGCAGCACGCGAGACTTGCAAGAACCTCCTCAAAATTATGAAACAGCGACACCTTACGGCAGCTACCAAGGATTGTATGCTACAATTCCAGAAGGTGGCCAGCCAGGCCGAAACAGGCAGTACACGCAAATGCGTGGAACAAGATCAGCAAACAGAGGGACACAGCGTCGAATGTAAATGTCACTGCGCCTAGCAACATCCTCACTGTCAGGGGCTTCTGACTACATCAGTACCCATGGCAGAAACTTTGAAAAAGCTGAACGAGGGTTTCGATAGTGTAGTGATTAGAACGTGGGACTCTAAATCGAGTGAAACTATGTTCGAATCCTATTGCTGCTGTTTCGACACTTGCTGTATTAACCAATGATATTCGACGAATTCAAGAGGCCAGCAAACGAGTGTTTAATGTTAATTGGTTGTGCACCCGTCGTGGTTTGTTGGACAGGTATCATTATGCCTTTCCTTGAAGCCCTATTTGAAGTTTAGGCGCGGACGCGTCTAAGCCGCCTGGTCCGAAGATGCGCTTCGACCAAGACAGCAAGTGGCACGAAGTATAAATGACTTGGCGCACTCCAGTACGTTGTGTGGAATATAATGTCATGGCACACTCCTCAATAGTGGCGCCGTTCAGCGTATCACCACTGCCCCAACTTGATTGCCACTCCCCAACAGTGGCGCCACTCAGTGCATCACCACTGCCACAACTTGATTGACACTCCCCAAAAGTGGCGCCACTCAGCGTATCACCACTGCGACAACTTTATCATAAACTAAAAAAAGTTCCGGTGTAGTAGAAAGAAAGTATTAGCTCTACAATTTAATTGTTGCTTACGACTTAATACGTCATTGCAACAAGCAACCGATAAACATGGCATATTTTTAAAACAAAAACGATATTATTGTGTTATTAGACACATTTTCAATATAGACACTATCCACAATTGTATGCCATTGAAACTAAGATGTTTCTTGAAAATTGATAGTGTACCAAATTAAATAAAGATGCGCAGAATATGCACATGAAATGTAAGTTGTGACAGTGGTGAAATGGTTAGTGGCGCCACTGGTGGGGAGTTTGATGCTAAAGGTAGTAGCAACACTACTGCTGGCTCGCGACGATGCGTAGCAACGCATACACCGATTGTTCCAAACTTCCCACCAGTGGCGCCACTTAGTGAATGTAATATAAGTAACTCATTATGTCACCACTGCCACAACTTACAGATTCTGCACATCGTTATTTCATGTGGTAAACTCCTATTTTTTTCTCAATAAATCTCTCAATTTCATTTGCAAACAATTGCGGATAGTGTTTGCGTTGAAAATATGTAACGTAAATATGGAAGAAAATAATGTTCGTTTATGTTTAAAATTATTTTACGAATACTAATTGCACAAATTAACGTGTGGTAGACTTATACACATTTTGTCTACGGTATGTTTTGAATTGTAACCATTTTGTCTACGGTATTTACTTATTGTAATAATTGCACGTATTAATGACGGATCAATGGACACCTGCCAACTCTCCCGCCTTTATTGCAGATGCCTTGTGGTTGACCCAATGTATATGTATTCAGATTAGGGGTGCGTTTCATGGTGGCCTGTAGGTTAGCCGTAGCGCTATCCAACGGTCAGAAGTGTATAATAGAATTGTGAGCATTTTGAAAAATCTCACCATGTTGCATGTGAAAAGATTGGCACGTTACATTGGCAGAAGCAATGCATATGCAGTTTCAATATCACACGGTGCGCACGTTGTCTTTTACCCTCAGACAAATTTGTGCAGGCAGCAATGTCTTGTAAACACCTGTTTGGTTCGTTCTGTTGATATTATGTCATTGTTTCACAGTTCAGTTAATTTAATGTGTTGAACTGTTGGTGGGTACCACAACGTATGTGTTGAATTAACACCATTGTATAGACCATGATGCAGCTAATTATCCGGCTCCACGTAACTGGCCTTCGAAGAGTTTAGCTGTTATGATGTAATAACTTGCTCTATGGGTCTAACAAAGATTTATGTCACAACAAAGGGATTGAAAATTTTATATATACATTGACTTAAGCCTTTTCACTCCCCGGCGGTTTGGGACTTCGGCTTTCGGTTCTTTCCATTCTGCTTTTGACAGCTTTTACTTCTCTGCGCTAGGTGTTTCTTGGCCTCGGTCTTGCCTTGAGAGTTCCACGCGAGTGCCTGTCTTGTTATGTATTGTGTTGGTTTCCAGAGAGTGCGCCTATCCGGCTTCACTTCTTCCTTCTAATTTGATGTTCGATTGGTTCTGCTAATTGTTTCTGGTCACCAAATCCATGAAATTTCTCGTAGACATTTATTTACAATCGTTTGTGTCTTCTGGATTTTGTGTTACGCCACATATCTGATCCATACGTTAACACAGCCTTAACCTGATTTAAAAATGCGTAGCTTGGTTGGCATTGACATTAATGTGGACTTCCGTATGTTATTAAGCACGATGAAGGCTGCCCTTGCTTTTCCAATCCTAGCTCTTACATCGCTACCTCTTCCACCCTTTGTGTCCACAATGACATCTAAATATGCGAAAGAGTGTACTTCATCTAGGATTTCTCTTTGTAGTGTAATCGGTTTGTTGTCCTTGCTGTTGATCTTCGTGATCTTGATTTTGCTTTTGTTCATATTCAGTCTTAAAGTGGCTGTAGTTGTTTCCAGTAGCTTTTTCTTGAATGTGCTTCTGGTGGTGTGAAATCGTCAAGAGCATCTAGTTGTTCCCACACTGCCCATTGTAAATCATTGTTCCTTCTGTAGTTGTTTTCATGGTCTTTTCAAGGAACAGAAACTGTGACAATATGCAGCCTTGTCTCACTCCAGTCTTTACATCAAATGTGCTTGTGACCTTCCCTTCGTGTAGAACTATGCAGGTATGTATATCGTTCTGATTATCGAGATGAACTTCTCTGGTATTCCATAGTGTCTCATTTCTTTCATATGGTCTGATGGTCTAAGCTATCAAAGCCAATAAAATTAACGTAAACGGGAGAGTTCCATCATGAAGACTGTTCATTTCTTACATATGGTATCACGGTCTAAGCTGTCCAAACCTTTTTCGAAGTAAATAAAATTTACGTAAGCAGGAGAGAGTTCCATTCTGAAGATGGTTCGATTATAAATCGAAGTGTTGCTATGTGGTCGGTGATGATTTTTACTGATGGAAGCCTGCCTGATGGTCCCTTAGTTTTGAATTAAGTGTCATTTTCCGCCTCTCCATGATGATTCTGTTTAGGGCCTTCCCTATACCGAGAGAAGTATGATTCCTGTACAATTTGTGCATTACCTTTTTTATTCTCGTTTCTTTATTTCTTTGACTAAACTATCATTATTTCTACTACTCGTCTATCTCCTCTTCATCCCAAGTGTTCTCAAAGATTTCATAGAACCTGTTAGTTGACGTTCTAAAGGTGGCCGACTACCATCACACTATGTTCGCATCGGTCTACATCGGTCTACATCGGTCTACATGCTGGCCATTTTTTCGTTTTTTGCTGTTGCGAGTGTGCTAAAATTCTTGTTCTTAGCTCTTACAGCTCTGTTGTTGTAACAAAGACACTTTATGACACAGTGTAACACAGTGTGACAGTGTATGATATTGTAAGTACACATATGATACGTCTGTTTAGTCTGACGTCATGCGATTTATATATAATCAGCATAGTGTATTCATATACAAAACATGCATTGTTGCACCTTACACATTCCACGTATGGTGTATTATAACCTATATATATAATACTAATCGTAATAAAATTTATTATTAAATATGTGTTGTATTGGATATATATTGTATTTAGGACAAGTTGTTAGACGCTATTTTTTTATGGCATGTAAGAAAACATCAGGGATTTACATTCACAACATATCTCATCTGCCACAACTAACATTTATCTGCAGGTTTTACAAATCTTTATTTCTTATCGTAAGCCCAAATATATATTAAGAATAATATATTCCACCCGCCTGCCGCTCCCATTGACTAGCATTTTCCCCGTGCTGAGCTGTGGCGCCTCTATTGGCGGTATTGTGACGCCGCCTAATTCTTGTGCTAGATCTATGTGACAATGAAGGTATGGCATCATAACTACAGCTTAGATATTAATTATTCCGTGTTGGGATACAGAATAAATATAAAAGTTTTCAATAAACTTTTGTATTAGTCAATTGAAGTTATCTACAAATTATTACGATTACATCTAGATCATAAAATGGTAATGTTATTTTTTTCGTTAGTTAATATCTACGACTTGATTAAACTACGGTTGTAGTATTATTATAGAATTATATATAATGAAGAGACGAAAAGTCGACCAAAATTCAAATTAAGAATATTGAATAATGCAATCAACAAACATATGCACATAAAATGATGTTTCATTATTACTTAGTTTTACGTGTAATATCGATTTCTTACAGGGATATCCTGCGTACGTTTGGAAAAAAGCATTATGCTCCACATATGTTGTAATTTGAGAAGTTTCTTGTTTTCCCTCCCATTGCGTAACACTAGTTGCTCGAACGCAATGTGTGGTGTAGCCTTATCACCAAGAACAATCGGACGACAGGTGCTTGCAATTTCTTTCTTCAGGAGATTAGAAAGTCTCAGCCATAGATTGTCCATGTGCATCATGTCACTGAAGATATATTGGTACTGTTTTCAACGCTTCCACAACTTCCACCAGCTGCTTAGTTGGCGGTACCAATCCCGACATTTTGCTTGGCTTGACGTCATATATTTTCATGTCCAGGAACACCGTCTCCGGGTCTTCATTCGGAACAGAGTTCGTTTTCTTGAGGTGTTCGTTGCACTGCGGCAGCCTCGTCGCTACTTTGCGGGCGATGTATCCAGCGATATAACATACGATATGTTGGTCTTTCCTGGATGTGGCCTCCACCTGTTCACAAAACACGTTGACGAGGTTGACGACGGCCTGTGGCATCCCGTCTTGTGTCGTTGGGGTGGTTCGTACGTCATCAACACGTGCAGTCTTCAGAGATTTGAGTGAGAGAAGGAATGAGTCAAGATCATCCTGACAGTTAGCACCGTCACTCTTGGGCATCAGACTGTCTACACGCGCTCGGCTCAAGGCAGCTCTGAACTGCCTGGCATCCGGGTTTACGTGGTACCATATTTTCCCTCTTATGGTTGCAAACATGCTTTCTAGTGCATCTTGATTCAGTCTCCCCGTCAGCAGGAACTTGATGTTGGCGTATTCCAAAGTTTTCCACAGAAGGAGAACTGCGTTGATGCTCAGTTTCCATCCTTCAATGCATGGGAGTCTTCCACGTGCGAACTTGATTATTTCGAGCCGTTGGAGTCTGTCTTGGAGGAATGTATGTTTAATCTGTGATGATGACTTCGTTATTGAGCTATTCAAGCAATTGAACAAGTTATCAAATCGCCCCTGGAACTCAGCATTCTATATTACCTCCTTTGGAAGCTCTCCCGCTCGAGACACTGCCAACAGCAACGGATTGTAGATAGCTTGAGGAGCCAGACAAACTCTTAATGAATCAAAGGGCGGACGTCTGAAGTGTTTCTCCGTCAACGAGGGGGCGTACCTGAGGGGCCGGTGTTGACGGCCTTGTAGTAGAACGAAGCTATGTGTTCTCATGATATGTGGTTGTTATTGACTGTGTAACCAGTCTTCTTTAGGTTGTTGCGAATATTTTTTTTGGGCAAATGTGGAGGGTCGTACATGCGCAGCAGCTTGAGGTCGTTGTACTCAAAGTATGGTATTGCGACTGTTACGCCGAGCTAGTAGCATAAGGAGCGGTTATTTTGACCCTTGGCCGCAGATCATCAGGAGTGGTGGAAATCCTGCAGTAATAAGTTTGTCGACGGCTTGGAAGATGACGTCTTTCGTGATTACTGCCGACATTGGGCCACTTGTCGTGAAGTAGCCGAGCGGTCGTTTCCACTGACCGGTACTACCCCGGGCCATCACAAGCATAGCATGGTAACATGGTCAGCAGTGTTCTTTGTGCGCCAGTGCATACCCATGTCCTCAAAACCTTCGACACGATCCATTGCTGGTTCATATTGCAGGCCTTCGTTTGTGCTCATATTGTCAATCTTGTAGTGCCTGAAAAAAAACACTAACATCGTTAAACCCAAGTGGAGACGAGGCACTGTTCTAAGCACGGTTATGGGCGACGGGAGATGAAATACAGATTTTTTTTCGGAGAAGCCGATAGCATTTCGGTGACGTGTGATAGAGTGAATGTGCTAGATCCTTGTTGGTGTTGTCCCGTCTGAAACCCTACTTCTTCCTCTCAGACGCAATGGTGTGGGTCTTCGCTGGGCGTTTCTTTCGATTGATCTTCTTCGTTGCAACCATCTCTTCTTGTGCTTGTTTGCCTGCTTGCATATTTGGCATACGTGGGAAGCAGATGGACTGGGCGTTGGGTCTTCGTCTAAAGTATTATAGTATTGTTATGTATCATTAATTTTATTCTGTATTATGCTAAGGACAACACTTAAGTAAATGTAAAATAATGAAACGTTGTAATATATAATTTGGTGCATAAACAAAATACGGTAACTAAGAATAAGCTCGCCAGTCTCACCATTGTTGACCTGCACCTTCGACTGGAACTTCTGCTCATCGGTGACTGGTGTGACTGGCTCCGTCTTCAGTTTCTCAGGTGGAGGACGCCTCAGTCTTGCCAGTGGCGGTTGGTTGAGGACGCATCACTCCTGTCAGTGGCAGTTGGCTGAGGACGCCTCAGTCTTGCCAGTGGCGGTTGGTTGAGGACGCCTCACTCCTGCCAGTGGCGGTTGGTTGAGGACGCCTCACTCCTGCCAGAAGCCGTTGGTTGAGGACGCCTCTCTCCTGCCAGTACCCGTTGGTTGAGGACGCCTCACTCCTGCCAGTAGACGTTGGTTGAGGACGCCTCACTCCTGCCAGTAGCCGTTGTTTGAGGACGCCTCACTCCTGCCAGTAGCCGTTGGTCGAGGACGCCTCACTCCTGCCAGTAGACGTTGATTGAGGACGCGTCACTCCTGCCAGTGGCCGTTGGTTGAGAACGTCGAAGATGGTTGGGTAGGCGTCCCACACAAGCGAGTTGTTGACTGTAAAATTAAGTAAATTAAATATATTTTAATTATATGGTCATTTGCTCAAGTGGTCATCTGGACTTCATCGCCGGTGTATTACAGCAGTACGCACCGTTGTTTCAATGAATTGACAAATTGGGGTGAAGTTACGAAACCTAGTCACACTTAGTACAAACAAATATATTTTTGGTGCGAAGCCGTTAAGCCGGCAACTAGGCCACACGGTCTACTCGCTACACTGAACTGCAACTCTGTCACCGACCCGTGTACATTATATGATATTTTAATAACAGCATGAAATCACACAGTCATTTGTAATGAATGGCTGATTTCTTCAAGACACTACAGACAAGGCATTACTTTTATGTTAGTTTGTCTCGCGATTAGAAAAAAAACTACCGATTAAACGCTTTTGTTAATAATGTCAAACATTCCCAATGTCCTACCACAGATGAAATTACTTTCATCTGGCATCAGCCCCCCCACCCCCCCCCCATATGAAAGTTTGTAAACATGATGATCTCAATATATTAAACATATCGGTCGATCTACGTCGAATCACACTCCATCATTTGCCTATGTGCATTAACTTTAAATTAAAACAAAATTATCTAAAGATATACCTCACTTTTGGTGATCCAAAAATTGTGTCTTTGTTCTGCAGGCTGACATTTTATAAATACCTGTTGAGACGGGTGGACGGACTGACCTCCGCCTACGGGAAGGTAAACAGTTGCAATCAGGTTCTCAGAACATATATCCAACTTTAATCGGTGCCATCGGCATAACTGTTGTGACGGGAGTGCAGATCAATAGATAAACATGGGCCTACAATGATAGCATCTGCTAGAACTATGTGGAGGCAGATCGAATGTAAAAAAACATTTTACGTAAGTGCGACTTATCTGATGTGCCACTTCCGGTTACACGGATTTCATAGAACTGCTGGTTAACATTCGGAGAAATGACCAGGATCTACCATTTTTAGAACATGATCTGACTAAACAACTAGCATGATATTTTTAAATGTATTTGCACATGGTTAGTTTTTTATTATATCTTCAATACCACATAGCTAATAAGTATTTTACGCTTTTTTAAATACATCTTTGTTATGGAAAACATTGTTACCCGTGTGAATTCATTCACACAGGGAGGAGGGAGCCACAGTGAGGAGTGAGCCACAGAAAGGAGTAAGCCGCAGGAAGGAGTGTTCCACAGGGAGGAGTGTGCCGCAGGGTGTGATGTGCCACAGGGAGGGAGGAGTGTGTCACAAGGAGTAGTGTGTCACAGAGACGAGCGAGCCACAGGGAGAATTGTGCCACAGGGAGGAGTGTGCCACAGGGAAGATTGAAACAGCCACAGGGAGGAGTGACCCGCAGGAAGGAGTGATCCACAGGAAGGAGTGAGCCACAGGAAGGAGTGTGCCGCAGGGAGGAATCTGCCGCAGGGAGGAATGACTAGGCGTACCAGAAAAGGGGGCACTTGGTAGATGTATCACCGGCGGCAGTGTTCATTAGTGTTTTATTGTTGATAACATGTTCCTGACACGAACGGACGAGCGGGTGAAAGAATGACTCAGAACGAGACATAATCTACGCGAGTGGGAGCGTTAGAAGTTACCGCAAGCTTCATGTGTTATCTGATCGACGGTGCGCCGACCACATGCTAATTATAACACAAATGTAGCTCCTTGGATATGTTTGGGCCGGTAATGATAACATCTGCTAAAACCCCGTGTAGCCGGATGAACGTGATACTTTTGGAATGTTGGTAATTAGGGAGTAGTGAGCCACAAGGAGGAGTGAGCCACATGGAGGAGCGAGTCACAGGAAGGAGTGAGCCACAGAGAGGAGTGAGCGACAGGGAGGAGTGTGCCACAGGGAGGAGTGTGCCACATGGAGGCGTGAGCCACAGGGAGGAATGAGCCACAGGGAGGAGTGAACCACAGGGAGGGGTGTGTCACAGGGAGGAGTGTGCCACATGGAGGCGTGAGCCACAGGGAGGAGTGAGCCACAGGGAGGAGTGAACCACAGGGAGGGGTGTGCCACAGGGAGGAGTGTGCCACAGGGAGGGGTGAGCCAGAGGGAGGAGTGAGCCACTGGGAGGAGTTTGCCACATGGAGGAGTCTGCCACAGGGAGGAGTGAGCCACTGGGAGGAGTGTGCCACAGGGAACAGTGAGTCACAGGGAGGAGTGTGCAACAGGGAGGAATGAGCCACAGGGAGGAATGAGCCACAGGGAGTAGTGAGCCACAGAGAGTAGTGTGCCACGGTGGAAGTGTGCCACAGGGAGTAGTGTGCCACAGGGAGTACTGTGCCACAGGGAGCAGTGAGCCACAGGGAGGAGTGGGCCACAGGGAAGAGGGTGCAACAGGGAATAATGTGTCAAAGGGAGGAATATGCCGCATGGACGAATGTGTCACAGGAAGGAATGTGCCACAGGGTGGAATGTGCCGCATGGAGTAATGTGTCACAGGGCGGAACGACCGTACCGAAATAGGGGGCACTTACTAGATATATCACCGGCAGCAGTCTTGATTGGTGTTTTGTTGTTGATAACATGATCTTGATACGGACGGACGAGCGGGTGAAAGAATGACTCAGAACGAAACATAATCTACGCGAGTGGGAGCGTTAGAAGTTACCGCAAGCTTCATGTGTTATCTGATCGACGGTGTGTCGCCGACATGACAGTTCTAACACAAATGTAGCTCCTTGGATATGCGTGGGCCGGTAATGATAACATCTGCTACAACCAGGTTTGGCCGGATGAACGTGATACTTTTGGAATGTTTGTCATTAGAGTTGTCGTTGCACAAATACACATCATACGGTCGTAGACCGCGTGTGCGGGTAAATTTATACTGTCGCTTGTTGCATATCCGTGTAAGTGTGTGTATGGCGCAGTCGTGTGCTGATATGCCACAATCGTGTGCCGTTATGCTACAGTCGTGCGCTGATATGCTGCAGTCGTGTGCTCCTATGTCCAAGTGCAGTAGGTTAATTTGCATAGCGTTACCGGATGATGTTATGATAATATATTTAATATGTTTTTTTTCGTTTATTTACATATGCATTAATCATGATGTGATATATGACATACGCCTTACGCCCCATGTGGACACTAATTAGCTAACCCATGTTTCAATAAGGAGGGGGTGTGACAAGAAACCAGGGGCACTCTAAACATTGCCTAATGCCATCCTTGATAATTTAACTGAACTTTTTTTAAGTCGAGTGCACTGAAATGTACAACATTGAACATGTTTCGTGATATTGATTAATTCACTAACATATTTGACTCACAAATTAATGGGACTTCTTAGTGTCTACCCTTTATTGTAAAAACGCGTTTTGACATTTAGCAAGATTTAACAAGATTGCCATCCCAAACTACAAGCTCCAGACAGCAAGTTGACAATGAAGCCATTGGCTTATCGATAGGCCAACTATTTTCATCATCTGTTCTAATAAGCGGCTTTCATAACTAAGGAATCTCAATTCTGGAATCGTTGTAGTTGCTCTTCATTGTATTCTTTCTGGCTTATCTATATCCTTCTTACGACTATGGCCTCCATGCTTGAATACAATATTCCAAATGCGCCCTAGAATTTGGTCACTTTTCGAAGCAACGATCCCAAATTGCCTTGAAATGTTAATATCAGCACTATATTCTAAGCTAAATTCACTAAGTTAATTTCTTTTATGGTTATACCTAGTATAGCATCCCGCATGTTATATTCTTCGTCCATTTCTCCATGTCCTATGTGTATGCATTTACACTCTTTTCAGACCATTTAACCAATATGTTTTTCTCTTTCAGTTTTAACCTTTCTGAATATATTTGCATAATCTGTAAATTTCATAACTTTTCTAGATGTGTCATCTTATAATCTAACTATAATCGACCAAACTTGGTAGTTCATACTTGACAGTCATGATAACAAAGTTTAGGAAATAGGTGATCGCTTTTATGAATATGGCTAGACGAAGTAGTTGCCGCGCGCGCGTTGTTTCTGCGATTGGTGAAAGTTATGTTTTACGTAATATAAACCGCAGATATGCCGACACGTTCTCTCAAACGGTTTACGTACCGAAGTGTTCGCCGCCCGCGCGCGTGGTTTCTGCGATTGTTGGAAGATAGCGTTTTACATAGGGAACATTTGAACTTTTACCATAACAACAACCAAGAACCCTTGATATACGGGGTATTTCGAAAAAAATAAAGACATTACGTTTCATTCGTGGGGTCGTAGATTACTCCCTGAAAGTTTGGCCCTTGGCGAGGCGCCGTCTAGGAGACGTGAATATAGTCACATACAAACATACTAACATGCATACGCTAGCTCGATTATAGTTACATTATAAGATAACATATCTAGCAAATTTCTGCAATTTGCAGATGACACAAACGTTTCCAGAAAGTTTAAAACTGATACAGATAAACACATTGGTTAAATGGTCTGAAAATAATGTTACTGCATAACATGCATAGGCTAGCTCGATTATAGTTAGACTAGCAAACATGCCCGTCTCCAGGATGGGATACCTTGGTAGTTCATACGCGACAGTCATGATAGCAATGTTTACCAAATGCCTCAGGCCAATATGCCATCAGTACGCTCGAGATTGTTTAAGGGAACGTCAAATGTATTACCAGAAACAACCGCGTCTCACACGTGATGCAATACTTGTTGCATGTTCAAAACGTTGAAGGTCGCTAGAATTTAGCCTCATGGATACCTGTGTTGGTTGTAGAATATTAGAATATATTTTTATTGTGTGTTGCCCCGAGGTCGCAGACCGAGGGCCAATATGTGGGTGCATATTGAACGCCAACTACACAGGCCAAGTTGCTCCCATAACAGCAATCGTCAGGTTTGCTCGCTGTCTATTGATTTTTAGGCGTACATTGCAAAACTTCTATTGTGAGTCGTGTGTTTATGTGACTTAAATTGGTGTAGTCATGCAATATACCGACCGGTATTCTGAGCCGCAAAACAACAAAACTCGAGTCGCGAGTTGATTTGTTCGACGCAACCATTGTTGAACCGATTCGAAAACTGAATTGCGACAACAAATGCCGGGTAATATGGGCTGAAACAATCACATAGACGCGGGACTCGCAACAAAAGATTAGCAATTTACGCCATTACGCATTAGCTGCCACGCTGTCGCTCTGTCTGCAGTTTATGGATCATGCACATTGAAGATTGCCTCCATAATTGTAGCGCGTGGCGACCAACGTAGTGTGTGCACGAGATGTGGTTTTGCAACATCCAGTTTTTATTATGGCCATTGTATCAGCGTCATTGAGTGCACTATTTATACAACTTGGTCACTCAGCCGTGACGGGATCGGGTGATCTTGTGAAATTTTCGGTGGAGCTTGAAGCAAGTGCTTAAAGGTGTTTTGCTTGTGGTGTGGTCGGGTCAGTGAACCGATACGATTATCAAGTGCACTAAAAATGTAATGGATTGAGTTTTCACATAAGTACCGCGATAACGTTACCGGAATATCACATTGTAAAACCATGGCCAGTTGTGTTGTACGTTCTATAAAAGACTAACCGATTTCACCATCAGATTACTTTTACTCGCAACATGACAAGACATCATGTTTGTGCTATGCCAACTAATGTGACTTTGACGAGAGTTGGCAACAACAGGATGTAACGAACAAAGATGACAAAAACATATATTAGTAAATAATAAATAAGGGAGTGACGCAAGTTTATTTGACTTGTGAATTTTTAACATTCTCACACCGGGCTAAGAAATTCCTCACATTATGAATATGTCTGTTGTCAACTACTACAAAACTGTTTTCATTGATCTTACCAATTATACATGTGAACGGACGCGTGAAAGTCGGTGTCGTATTCAAGTGCGGCCAAGTGTGTTTATACATAGTTGCTACAGTGCACAAAGCCGATGCGCGTCATTAATAGATTTAACAATGACCGCAGTGTTGACCCCACCGAGTTCACCCTAGACGCCGTTGTTGCGAAAGGTGCTAGACACGTCACAGCTGTCATGGCTGATGCAGGGGGCGTATTCTTTTTGACATCCGCCGAGCCACCGGGAGCGGAGAATGAAATGCGACCTTGTGCATCGCTGTTGACAACATGCTCTTGTTGACTGCGTTTAACTATGAGTTGTCATAAACTCTCTTGTGAGTTGGCCATTGATTGTACAGTTCGTGCGCGCTCATGTGTGACGAGTGTTCACGAATGTGTCAAGAGCATTCAAGGACTATGTCGTTGGAGATGGCTATGAAGAAGGCGTCACTATATGAACTACCTATTGACAGTAACACGTCTACATTTACAATCACAATTAGCCTACTAAACGTTGTATTAAAGGAAACAGCTCCAGGCCAGGTAGAGAGCGGCGTAATGAACACCCTGGACCCGGACGTATCGTTGTCTTCGTACAGTGCCCACTTCGGAACAATGTCTGTGACTCCGAAAACCATCACAGAGATGCTGAAGGAATAATATGTGGTAAACAATGTCAATGTTAGATTTGTCGTCAACCGCTTGGCACAGTTTACCACGGAATATTGCATCAGCGTCTCAATGGTGTGTTACGAGTGACACGCGCTGTTCTAAAGTGGATGCGATCATGCGATAACAATAATAATAATGATAATAATAAATAAGTATTTATATAGCACCCCAGCAGTCAATATTGACCTAATGCGTTTTACATACCATAACATCTTAAAATATTATTAATTATATAAAAAAATAAATATATTGTTTATATAACAAATAAATTTGTAAACAATTATACTAATTATATAAAAATTAGATTAATTAGATAAAAAAACAGTGCCAATAATACATATTCTAAAATATAGTCCAAATGGTCGTACCATTAATAACATGATAACAAAATAAATATATATTTGTAATAATAAATTA
Source organism: Lamellibrachia luymesi (assembly GCA_009193005.1). Classification (NCBI taxonomy): domain Eukaryota; kingdom Metazoa; phylum Annelida; class Polychaeta; order Sabellida; family Siboglinidae; genus Lamellibrachia; species Lamellibrachia luymesi. Next base: position 27,311 of record SDWI01002240.1, read on the forward strand.
AAATAATAAATCTATATTAAAATGTTCTCACCAGCGTATCATAAGAAGGTACAGTAAAAATATAAGTTCCTAGAAGTGTTTTATACTGTGGAAGTGTCTCCGCTGTCCTCACCGAAATGGGCAATCAATTCCACAGATTGGCAGCGGCCACAGCAAATCGTGGATCGACATGCGTGACCGTAGGTGAAGCCGGACCAAAAATAAACAGCGGACCTCAATTGCCGATTATCTCACGATAATCACGGACTTTAATCGGTACCATCGACATAACTGTTGTGACAGCAGTGCAGGTCAATATATAAATACGGGCCAACAATGATAGCATCTGCTGGAATTATGTGGTGACAAGTCGAATGTGAAAAGTTAACCCTTATACGTAAGTTCGTCTTATCTGAAGTGCCACACCACGTACTGAGGTTGTGAGTGGTGGCTTGATCCAATACTAAACGCCATATGTTGGTTTACTGTGATAACTTTTTTGAAACCACCACTGAGAACCACTACGTGGTCAGAAGTCAGAAATGGGAAGGATGACTACATGAGGGTGTATGAGATCCCCTCCAGGTCTTCTTGTAGACTAGATTACCCGGATTTCATAGAACTGCTGGTTAACATGTCAGCTCTCGGTAATTCGGAGAAATGACCAGGATCTCCCAGTTTGAAAACACAGTCTGAGTAAACCTCTGGCGTGATATTTTTCACTTTAGTTGCACATGGTTAGTTTGTTATTTACTCTTCAATACTACATAGCTAATGAGCATCACCCTGTGTCATTGAACATTGACAGTGATGTTGTTCCAGAATGTATTAATAGTAGTTTTAACATTAACGAAATTAAGGAAATAATACACAGGGACAAATAATACACAGGGACAAATAATACACAGGGAAACACTACTCCCACAGGATATTGACGCATATATAGAATGCACGAATGTAGAACTTTATAAAATTAAAGTTCCACCTGGTGTTAAATGCAACGATCCCAGTTGTCACAATGTAGTCACTATGATGATCTTGATGGCATTTATAATTATATTGAGGGTACATTGAAGAGATCTGGTCACACCCTTGTGTCAAATAATAAATGTGCTCGTAAACAAGATGTGGTACCAGGCTGGAATGAGCAAGTGAAAGAGCTTCACAGTACAGCTCGTGATGCTGACTAGCTTTGGAGAGAGACTGACAAACCGAGACAATGTGATGTTTTTCGTATAATGAAATTATCCAGAATTAAATTAAAGCATGCGATCACAAAATATAAAAAGGACAAAGAAACTATAATGGCTTTGACTGCGTTACTTACAACATTGGAATTACTATTGATACAGGTGAACTGATTAATATTATTAATTAATTACCATGCAATAAGTCACCAGTTCTGGATGGATTTAGTGCAGAACCTTTCAAGTTCGCGGATTAACAGCTCGTGGTACTATTATCTATTCTTGTGTTCTCTATTCTGGTGCATAGTTATACACCAAAAATAATCACAAAGTATATTATTGTAACGGTTATCAAAGATATGAATAGACGTGTAAACGAAAATAGCAATTACAGGTCAATATGAATCGCAAACATATGTTCCAAGATAATAGATGCTGTGTTATTCAACATAATGTATATGTACTTACAAACTACGCCACACCAGCTTGGGCTTAAGCCCAAACATGGAACGGAGATATGTATGTTTGCATTTAAGGAACTACTAAGGTTGTACACGAAACACGGTTCTGCTAGGCATGTCGCCTTTCTTAATGCTTCAAAAGTACTTAATCGAGTCAATCGACATAAGCTTTTCACGAACCTAGAACAACACGATGTACCGAAATATATTTTAAGAGTACTCAGCAATGAGTTCCATAACCAATGTGCATGTGTCCGATGGATATCTACTTACACGGACTTCTTCTCAGTGGGCAACGGTGCCAAGCAAGTTGGGAAGTTATCCCCGTTACTTTTGTAACGTTTATATGGACAATCTGAGTGTACAACTGCACAAACAACCCACTGGTTGTAGTCTTGATAAAGCGGTGGTTAATCACCTGATATACCCAGATTATTTACTCCTGTTTGCTCCGCCAAAGGACTGCAAACATTACTTGACATATGTTGCACATATGGATGTGAGCACGACGTTCAATATAATGCTGGTAAATTCCTGGTCATGTACTTTGACTCTAGAAATGCAAATCTTGCTAGGGAAATGACCTTAGGAGGAAAGAAGTTAAACTTCGCCACCTCATATAAATATCTTGTACATGTCATTTGTAACGACTTATTGGATCAGGCTGACATTCAAGCCCCAGTGAGACTTCTGTATGCTAAGAGTAATATGCTGCATACAAAAAAAATCACTTTTGTTCTATTGCTATAAAAATAAGCTATTTACTGCATATTTCAGTAATATTAACATATGTGCTTTATGGGTAAATTGTAGAAAAACAAATTTCAGCAATTTGTTATTTCTTATAACAACAGTATATCAGTTGAAATTACATTTTACGGTAATGTTCTCTGTTCTTTTGTCAATACTGAATATGTTTAAGGTAGCTGGGGCGGCTAGCGTGTCAGTTGATTTTTTCGTTTTTTTCTTTATAACTTGTTAGGAATAATGAACTGAACGTCGAAACAACAAACAAACACCCGGCAATAACGTTACATTTCGCCAATCCATTATATTGGAAATCCCCTTGATTTCTTCGAAACGCTTACGCTGTTTCCATAGTGACGGCTGCGATGTTCGAACCACTTTTATTCGTTCGCCGTGAAAGCGGAATATATCGTCTGGTTACTGTGATTCCAGTACACATCAGTATTATATCTACCTAACTAAATCATGTACGTAAACCAACACATATTTAACAAGATTTAACAATATTTGCCATCCAAGCCAAAGGCCCAGATGGCAAGTGGACAAGGAAGCCATTGGCTTATCGAGAGTCCAACAATGTTCATCTACTTATAACCCGCCCTCATGAGATATGTGTCTACCTTATTTTTAAACATATTCACGCTGCTAGCAGTTACACAATCTGTAGACAATTTGTTCCATTCATTTATTGTCCTCTGTGAGAACGAGTGCTTCCTGATGTCCAATCTACATTGATCCTTTACTAATT
>SDWI01002241.1:0-24316 GCA_009193005.1 Lamellibrachia luymesi
CCTTTCGGGAACGCGGCAGAACGGTGTCATATTACGGGATACAACACGATCGCATTCCTAACATTGTATATAGCCCGCTGCATTCCGCGGAACGCAAACATATACCCTACTCCCTCCAGATAGACCCACTAGCCATTCAGCTTCCTTATCTAATTAATCATCCACGATTTTTTAAATAAAACTCCTATGCATAACTTTTATGAAATTAAAACTGACGAATCACAGCTCTTTATACCAGTCACCGATAACGTACTGAACCCTGATTGATTAGCTCTCTCATTCATTGATGCCGTACTCAATAACCGCCACGTCAGCGATATGTGGATTTTTTTCCCTGGATGTTCCCTCAATAACCGACACGTCAGCGACATGTAGGTTTTTCCCCTGGGTTTTCATTGATTTTAAAATTGTAAATTGAAATCAGTCGCCAGGGGGCGCTCTAGGGTTACGGATAGGGTTATGGGTCACCGCCAGGGGGTGCTCAGGATATCCAGAAAGATGTGCGACCGGAAACCGGATGACCCTTCGAAACTGGGGGCTTCTTTTACCTGGTCATTTCCTCTCCTTAACTACTAACGCGTTATATTACATTATCACGCTATCTTAAATATAGTTAACTACTCAAACGATATAGATATACTTCGGGCCATATAAATTTGATTATATTGAGCCGCTGATTCTCTAAAACGACCACACAGACAGGGGCGATATGTTTGGCATTAACACTATGAACGACCAATGGTTAGGTATTAAAATTATGATAAATAGATAGAGGATGAGTTTATCCCTCATCGACTAGTGAGTAATATTAAGAGCATAAAGGGAAAGTGCCCTTAAACAAGGAATCAGTGAAGACAATTAAGAAGGAACACACTTTATGGAAACGTTATATGGAGACAAAAGAAGGTAAATAATATACTGAGTATTGTAGGGCTAAAACTCAAGTCCATAAACCAAAGCGGAGGATACAGAATTAATTTGAGATTAAGCTAGCAACATAGACTAAGTAAAATCCTAAAGCAGTATGGAAGTATATGAACTCCAAACCAAGTATGGGAGGTACTTGATTTTCAAAATGAAATCGCGCGGTTTCAATTTGGTAGAGATATATGTGTTTTGCAGAGGTATTTTTGTTTAATAAACTTTGTAATGCAAAATCTCCTTAGATTCACCAATGTAGCGTCATGAAAGCAGCACATTGCGTCCCAAGTCTGTTTTTCTAAATGAGATTACTATTTGAATTTGATTGATGGTAGCTCGATATATTGGCAGCATTAAACATAATCACTCTTAAATGGCAATAATTACAATGCAAATTATATTTAATATTCAAATGCCAGTATAAACTGCTGCTTTTACGCATGTAACATACCTTAGGTTGATGATATGATATTCCCATAAATTGGGCATCATGAATGCACCATATTGGGTCCCAGGTCTGTTCTTTTTTCTATTTAAATGATATTACTATTTGAATTTGATTTACGGTAGCTGGCTATATTGACAGCATTCAGTTTGCTTTTAAACGTAATTACTCTTAAATTGCAATAATTCCCCAGCAAGCAATGTTTAATATTCAAATAACATTATAAATTTAGGCATTTAGCATATTTTCGGTGGATGATCAATCAGAACTGTCTGGAGAAACAAGTTACCAGACACTATAACGAAAATGTTCTTATAAACCAAGTCAATTATTTAAATGACTTTCTTTCCTAGAGGTATTTAATGCACTAAATAGATATAATTTAAAATAATTATGCCTAAATGAAATTATTACACTGCAATCACTTTTCAGTAGTCCAATACCAGTTTTTTTTTCTAAACTGCGGCAATTAAGCACTTAAGTTATTTTAATGTTGGTGATCCGTCAATACTTACTGCATCAATCGCATTATACAGACACGTCGGATAACATAATACGCTGTGTCAGGCCACTGAATTCATGTGTAGTCGTTTACCTTATTCTGGAGATGGAAATTTCCACCACAGTTCCCGTTGATCAGATGAACCCTCCACCCTTCCAAGACTGTCCCCCTTCAATGGAGGGACACCATCACTGGACATTTCGTTCAAAGTAAATAACAATATAATAATAAATCAATGTCCATGACTTCACCAGTGCGAAATCATGAATCCAACACATTGTTGTCTCGAACTCCGTTTATTTTCTTGAACATTTAAATACAATTTTCAGTTGCTTAATTGGAAGTATTCACTGCACTAAACATATATTTAAATATAATTACGGTTAATGTTTTAATCATGTCAACGAGTCGACCATATTAATGATACTGACGTTTATTCAATGTATTCATTGCGCAGAATATAAAAGTAAATCTAAATACTCTAATTACACTATTTATCTTTATTAATCATAATACTGCCTGGTGGCTATGTGGTAATGCTTTGGACATTCGAAAGAGGGGACGCGGGTTCGAAACTTCCTATTGCAGTTACGGAGTTGGGCAATTTCATTCACCCAACTTTTATATTTCTGAAGATACAGCAAAAGCCGCTCGTCCTTTCTACCTGGTGTCTACGTCATATCCCATGCAGATAAATGTAAACAAATATATCGTGGACTCCCTAATTCTAGAGTAGGATATTTTGGAACTGAATTAAATAAATACGTTTTTCGAAGTCTTAAAAGCGTTTTTATTTCATGCAAGGATGTAATGCAACATACAGCCATGTCGCACCACGCTAGGCTATCCAACTTATATTACTAAACATTGTATTATTAAGATGTATTGCCATGGATCGTGTGTGTTGTCCTACTATAAACTACACATGGTAATAAAACATTGTGCTTCAATATATAAGTAATGTCAACAAACAATGCTTCGGTGAGCGACTAATATCGGTTGTGCCCAGCACCCTGTGTACGTATTCTTCCTACGAAATGATGCATTCAGTACAACCAGGTAGCTGTTTCTAAAGAAACACGAACAACAGTGACTTAACTTAACTTTAATATCACGAAAGAAATACGTAAACAAAGGACAAATGTAACATTACGAAATAGCATTACAACTACATTTGCTGTTTAGTCATATTGTCATAATATAAGGCCTATTGTGGAGTATGCGTCGACGGTATACGACCCATCTACCGAAAGGTACACTAAAGCAGTTGAGAATGTCAAGACAAGCAGCCCGTTTCGTAATGAACGACTGCCGGCGACGCAGCACCGCATTAACCACAAACTGGTTGATGTTACAACGAAGTCACTCGCCGCCACACCAGCACGCACCAGAGGCAGCGCTTATCGCTGCTACCAGACTTTCATCCGCGTCGACGCCTACAAATTCTCATTCTTCCCCAGCGCCATCAGACTATGAAACAAGAGCACATAAACATTAGTTAGCCAACCGTCAGTAGAAAGTTTTAGACAGTGCCTTCTCACCATGCCAACATAGAACAATTATACAGTCCTTAATATTAGATATCATATAGCCCATGCACTAATGTATTGCTAACTACGCAGACGCAACATATTCTGACCAACACGGACCCGAACCAGCACTACATTATTACATAGTAATTAGCCAATTAGTAAGTATACTCTAACACTGACCGTGTATTGTGTAAACATGTTACCGACATTGTAATTGAGTAATTGATGCACATCAGACCAAGTCACAGCTTCGCCCAGTGTATGGAGCGCCGTTGCGGGAATTATCGAATACTATGCATTATGCCGATATTACTTATCCCGAGACGTTGTGTGTAATATCACACCACGGGTACATCTAGTTACTTTTAATTACACACAATGGATGTCGGCTTTTAGGGAGATGCAACGGGTCCAATAGAGAGCCGGGGACTTGGTCGGGTTGCGTTTGTGTTTGGTACTTGAGCATTTAATAAAGATATTTGTTGTTTGCATAAAGATTGTCATTGTCTTATAACCCATCGAGCCTGTCCGGCCCGTTATAAATGGAAGAAGAAGAAGAAGAACTTAGTAGCGGTGTTTTTGAGTCAGTTATACGATTTTTAGTAGAATATGTACGTTGTTTGGTCGCACTAAGTACATGGCGCTTTCATGTACTCAACGGTCGCTTTAAGACAGGTGTCATGCTGTCTGCGGCAGACTTGAGACAGAATCTATCATGTGGAGCTCACTCAACACTTATGTGGCTGAAATAAAAAGTATGACTTTGTATTAAAAAAAAACAGTAACGTGAGAAGAGTGAATTTGACAATTTGAAAAAAGTATTTGCTAACTTAAATGTCTGCACTTGGCCTAATTTGGCAAGTTTCCATGTCGGCATATGACAATAAAACATCAATTGTGAATCGAATAGACCTGGGATGGAGGAAAGAAGGGGAGGAGCGAAGGAGGGAGGAAGTGAGAGATGAAGGAAGATAGAGGATGAGGACGACGAGGTAGGAAGTGTGGGATACAATGTGCATACAGTATATGTGTTTGCGCATTAAACTGAAGGAAATCCCGCTATATAAAAATAAAGTTGTTATTACAGTATACATAATAGTGTTCACATGTGATGGACAGAAGCGAACGATGGCGCACCTAGCAATCTACTAAATAAAGGTGGATCTTATTTAAAAAAACAAAGTAATACTTATCAAAACCTTTTGTGACTCATTAAGCAGTACGTTCACATATGATGATTACCCCATAAGACACCACATTTGACACCTTCACGTGAGGCTCACAGACTCTGGACGGTTGTGTTCATGTACTCTGAAGTGTTGGGACCTTCTGGTGAACCTGATCCCACGTCCAGTATAACCGGGGCTGTTCTCAATTGTTGAAGGGCATGCTCATCTACTCTTTAGTTAAAACTAGGGCAACAAAATTGTTTTCAGAAGCGGCAAAACTCTTCATTATTACGTATACAGCGAATAGAGGTGACAGTCGCTTGCTTTGACACACACACACATCATTACTTGCAGCATCAGATCCGTTAGCTTATGACTATGACACAAAGATGCATATGAACCTTTCAAGCCCTCCCGAGTCTACGTCCCTCCTGCTTATTTTATCCCTGTGACATGTCCACCCGTCTCAATCTCTCAAGCCACTCTCCCATCCGTCTCATCGTTCACATAATGTCATACAGTAAGGAGTCTGATCAGTTAATTTTCTGTTTCGCCACTCCTGCAATACGTTTCCACTCCCCGCCCCTACAAACAAATAAAAAACCTTATAAATGTATATATGGTGAAATGTTGCAATAGTCAGATGTTCTACAATCTGTTTGGATGATTATCTTAAAAAATATACAAAAAGTGGACGCATATTGACGTGAAAGTAAATATACGTTATGTTGCGAAACGCACAACACCGAATGTTCCAAACAGGAACTGGGAAAGTGTATGCAGAGTAAAGAAACAAATAAAGTAATATATTTGTAACGACACACCAAAACTGTATATTAATCAAAGCTGTATATTATTTTGTCCAACATAAGTGGCATGGAAGGGTAGCTACTTATTAACATTGTTAAGTTACACAGTAGTTACAATATTTTGTAGTCACGTATGTAGCGATCCAAAGGCATCCCTACACAACAGGTATTCCTCCATCGGACTGGTCAGTCTTGGAAGGATGGAGGGGTTTATCTGATGAACGAGAACTGCGATGAAAATGTCCAAACAATATCCATATTAATTACAGCGCAATCCTGTACACATAGTTACAGTGGCCTGAAGAAGTATATTGCTATCCGTCTATGACTTTTCTGTATAATGCGGTTGATACAGTAAGTTTTGATGAATCACCAATACAAACTAACGTAAATGCTTAAATGCTGTAAACATTTTCGTTATAGTGCCTGGGTTCTGATTAATCATCAACCTAAAGTATGATAATTGTTTAAATGCTTCAATTTATTTTGTGATTTGAATATTAAACAGTGCGTACTGTCTTGTCTCCGACCGGGTATTCTGAACACGTACATTGACAGGGAGACAGGAGGAGAAGCCACAGGTAGAAAACAACTACTCGAGAACAACTGGATCTGGTGTTAATGTGTAGAGCTAAACGAGATAACAGGAGGACGGTGGGATTACATGGAGAGATTAGAACGAAGAAACACCTGCTCAGGAAGGTAGTTGAGAGCAGACTGTGTTAAGCAGGAGCCTATTAGATTTCAGAGAATGAGCGAGGGTAGAGGGTAAAAGAGAGTGTGGAAAAGACACAAGACAATGGGTGAATAAATGGAAGACCACAATCTGTAGATCTGTTCCAAAATTAAGGTGAATGGATCACGAAGAAAGAGACCTGGAAAGGGCAGTTGTGAACAGGTGTGAACAGGTGTGAACAGGTGTGAACAGGGTGAACAGCGGAGAGTGGGAGAAAATGGCAGAAGAGCGAGACAGATAGGCTACTTGTAGTAATAATCGTGAGTCTGCACATCATCACCATCATCATCTNTCGTGAGTCTGCACATCATCACCATCATCATCTTCATCATCATCATCAGTTGCCCTCTGTAAAGCTCTAGGTTCACACGGGAATACATTATGGCAAGAACAAGATGGCGGCTAACTGTGTCAGACTGTAGGGACCTAACAGTTGGCACGTCTTCAAATCACATCAGAATCGGAAAATCACATATCAAAATTACGAAAAACAAAGCCAATTCAATGATGGTCATAATACGACGTACCTTCGACCACATGGATGAACAGTGCTTCACAACAATTGTAAAGTCCCTTGTCCGCCCACACATAGAATATGCTAATCAAGTCTGGACTCCGTCACTATTGAAGCATATCACAGCCCTTGAAAACATCCAGCGTAGAGCTACCAAATTAATTCCCGATTTTAAATACCTCGACTATAAAGAGCGTCTGCAGAGACTAAAATGTCCAACTCTGGCTTACTGTCAACTCAGAGGAAACATGACATAATTATATATATATATATATATATATATATATATTATATATATAAGACATTAACAGGGACATACGATGCTTCGGTTTCATCTAGTTTAGTTATGTTGAGAGACATCACCTAAAAATATTTTTTAAATGCAGGCACAGATTACTACAATAAACATAACAAAATATTAATTTGTAATTTTTTTACACTGATGCACAGATGACTGTAACAGCCTCGCCCAGTCTGTGGCTCCATCTATCCAATCGTTAAAATACACGAACCTTTGGGTTCAAGTGACCACAACCAGATCCATTTTAATATAAAAGTAAAAATGAGGACTACATATAAAAAAACAATGGAGGAGGAACTTCAACAAAGGCAAATATAAAGAGATGAAGAGGTGAGCAAGGGGGAATGTGTTATAATGGGTGATTTTAACCATGGTCTCATATACAATGGGAATCATTAGAGAGTGCTGTAGGCGACGACCATCAGTTTCTACTTTTAACACAGGATTGTTTCCTTACTCAACATGTCTTGGAACCAACCAGAGGTGGGAATGTGTTAGATTTAATTTTGTGTTCTCAAAATGAATTATTTGACAATGTTAAAGTACACGAACCTTTGGGTTCAAGTGACCATAACCAACTCCATTTTAATATAAAAGTAAAAACAGGGATTACATATAAAAAACAATGGAGGAAGAACTTCAACAAAGGCAAACATAAAGAGATGAGAACATATCTAGCAAATATAGATTGGAAAAACTTGTTGAAGAACAAGACAGCAACAGAATGTTGGACTTGTTTAAAATATGAGATTGAGGGCATTATTGAGAAATTTGTTCCATTAAGAAAACAAGGGAAAAGGTCCAGGAAGAAACACCTGTCAAAACAGGCTATTAGAAAAATTGCTCACAAACAGATGCTGTGGAGGGTATATAAAAACACTGGAAATGTAGAAGACTACACAAACTACAAAGAGGCACTTAACCTAGCTACAACTGAAATTAGAAAATCTACAAGAATCCTTGAAACAAAATTGGCAGGTAATATAAAAAATGACAGCAAGAGTTTCTATGCTTATGTAAGGAGTAAACAGAAAGTTCGAGATAAGGTCGGACCACTGGAAAACAACAGTGAAAACATAATTTCAGACGGGTTTCAAATGGCAGAGGTCATGAATGAGTATTTCAACTCAGATTTTTCCACAAAAGATATCAGCTCACTTCCAGTTCCATTTACTAAATTTGAGGGCAATAAATCAGAACATTTGGAGCAGTTATTTGTAACTCCTGAAATGATAGCAAAGAAAATTAAGAAGATGAAATATAATAAATCACCTGGAGTTGAAGGGATACCACCAAAACTGCTTAAGGAAATTGTTGAGCAAATTAGTACACCACTAGCAAAAGTGTTTAACTTGTCACTAGAAGAAGGAATAGTTCCTTCAGAATGGAAAGAAGCAAACATCACACCGCTATTTAAGAAAGGATCGAGGAACAAACCAGAAAAATACAGACCAGTGAGTTTAACATCAGTTGTATGTAAATTACTCGAAACATTAATTAGAGACGACATGGTGGAATTCATTAATCACATGGAATGTACATGGATGAACAATGCTTCACAATATGTTTTAAATCCCTTGTCCGCCCACACATATAATACTGTAATCAAGTCGGGACTGCAACCCTAATGAAGCATATCACAGCCTTGGAAAACGTTCAGCATAGAACTACCAAATTAATTCCCGGTTTTAAACACGTTGACTACAAAGAACGTTTACATAGACTAAAATTATATTAATAGGGGAATACAATGCTTCGGTTTCATCTAGATGCAGATTAAACATAAGACAATATTCATATGTACACAGGCGTATGGAACAGCTTCCCATAGTATGTGGTGTATGCTCCATTTATTCAATCTTTTGAGAGGGAAATAGATAAGTTGTGGCGAAACCGTCCTTTTAAATTTTAAATCTTCCAACATTGTTTATGTTACATGCAAATGTTTGCTCATAGCTTATTTTAGATTGCCTAATTTCAGTCTTAGCTGAATTAAGTGCCTCTTTGTAGATTGTGTAGCCTTGATCCTTTCTGGTACGAATAGAAATCCTCCACATTATTTAATTGTATGCTATTTTCAAATACTTTCTTTTGAAAAGTGTTTCTTTCTAGACCGTTTTATTTGTTTTTCTAAGCGAACAAATTGATCCAGGATATACATAATTTTATATGTTAGAATGTTCCATGATGCAATTGCTGTTATTCCTCAGCATCTTATTCCAGTCTAGATTTGCTAAGTATTGTTTTCATATCTTTATATCTATCTTTGTGGAAGTTTTTCCTGCATTTTTATTTTTACTTTCTGATTTTATTTTGATGTCAAAATGTATTTGTTTATGATCACTATTACCCAATTGTTCATGTGTTTTAACATTTTGACAAACTATATATAATACATTCTCTCCCCTAGATAGTTCTAGCACGTGTTGAGTAAGGAAGTTATCCTGTATCCTGATTTCCATTGTATGTGTCCGTGGTTGAAATCTCCCATTTGATACATTCCCATATACTCACTTCCTTTATAGTGTTTTGTAATTTTATGTTATCCTCTTCGCTTATGCTTGGTAAACTAATCCAATAGTTAATGTCGAATTCCCTGTATCAGTGTTGGACTAAACAGCTTCATCGCAATGTGCTTCCCTTTCTAATTTTAGTTCGTAAGCCTGAATAGATTTTTTAATATATAAAATTACTTCCCCTCCCCTTCTTCCTATTCGAACTCTCCTAAACATTAAGTATCCTGTCAGTCCTAATTCAGCATCTGAAATGTCTTTGTTGGCCCATTAAATTCGGTTATACCAATTATGTGAGGGTTAATATCTTCTACCATAATGTTTGAATCGTTTTTCTTATTTACTATGCTCCTTGCATTAAAACGCACACATTTGTACCCTGTTTTTAGAATTTTTTCCGGACATTTTGTTACTGGTTTGTGTGCTCTAGTGGCCTTTTTTTTTGATGCACCACTAAGTGACGCCTGCGTTTCTAGTTGCCATGGAAGCTGTTCCAGAGTTATGCCCACCGAAGAAAGAAACTAGTTAAACAAAGCAAAACTGGAGCGGAGAAAGCTATGCCTACTAGGCCTGCACCCACACAAGAGCCCAATACTTTTAATACCACTGCAACTCAATCGAGAGCACACAGTAGTCCTAATCCACCCAAACCTAGTCGATTGCAGGACTTCGAAGGTTGCAGAACTGGTCAATGGTGCGCCACTTTGTACGATGTTGATAAAAAATCTTCACCTTCCATTCGTGGGGCCTGAACACCGATTTATCGGGGTATCCTACAAGTGTGTACACTAATCGCTAGATGTCATCAGCGTTTCGCAGTAAAGCCATCATACTGCACCCGGATGAAGTCAAAACTTTTTTCGACATTTCAGTACATTATTCACTGAGATTGATCGATATAAACAGTATTTAGAAGCGGTCGCGAATTGGCAATGGATGGGAGATGTTTCACCATTCGCGGGATCGACGATTATGAACGGGCGTTACAGTTGATTGGGTATTTGGGTATAAGAAACTATATTTAAATGGCGGCAGCTAGTCCGGGCAGATTTCGTGCTCTTCACAATACTGATACGAATGAAAACGACAGCAGTGACACGACGCTAAACAGTACAATTGAGAACGCAGTGAAATTGGCGACGGGTGAGTCATCCAGCAACGGGAATGGGAACCGAACAAAGGAAGGGCAGAAATCTGCAAACACAAAAGTCGACATGGCGATGATAGGGGAAAGTGTGAGCCAGGTGGTGCAGGCCATACATCTCGTGATGGCCAACTTTGTAACCACGGCGGTCACCGCAGCGACGAAGGAGATTCTCGCCAGCTTCGCGACGATGCAGACACAACTAACAAGGGAAGGACAATTACTCAAACGAGAAATCCAGGTCCAGAAATTCCACTTGGACCGACATGAACAATTCTGCCATGAAATGGGTTGCACCTGTATGCAAAACAAAGCTACGTAGTATGCACTAACAATCAGCTCCAGACAATCTCGTCCATCTGATCAGTATAGCTCTGGAAATTCACCTCCTCTGACCCGGCATCTTTAGATTCACCTGAATGCTCCGACGACGAACAATAGCAACTGTAATGGGCTGTGACATTGGTTGCAGCTGTGCACAAAACAAAGCTACGTAGCATGCACAGACAATTAGCCTCAGGCAGTCCACAAAGTCACGCAAATACAATAACGCTAGCCATGCCGAAAGCGGGAAGACGCATTGCAAGTGCCACTGACGAGTCAGAGCTAGCGGAAATCAGACGATCTCTGGATTTATTGTGCGAATCCTTCGAAGAAATAAAAACCGAAACAAAACCACGGACAAACGCATATCCGAGCTCCTTGACATAATCAAAGCAAAAGACGATCGAATTAACAAACTCGAAGATCAGTTTAACGAACTTGAGCAAACCATGAACAAAAAGAACATCATTATTACGGGATTGAACCTCCACAGTTACGCCGCGACCACTGCCACGCCAAAGCAGAACGTGCGTTCCTCGCCAACAACAGACGACGAGCCACCCTCCATCACCGATAGTTTGGCAATGTCAACAAACTTCGTCAACTTCGCTCGTCAGAAATTAAACGTGCATCTCGAACCGTACGACATATCGGCGATTCACAATCTGCCGCCCCGACGTGCCGGAGAACGCCCGGTCATCGTCCAGTTGCATTCTGCAGGGAAAAAGCAGAACTGATGGCGAAACGACGTATGCTTAAAGAAACACACATTTACATAGACGACCACCTGTCGTCCTACAATAGTGAACTGTTCCGACATGCTAGACACCTGAAAAGAGAAAACAAATGTTCAGTGCGTGGACACATGATTGCTGCGTCGTCATAAAGGTTAGAGAGTTCGAGCAAAGATTTAAATTGAAGACCCTAGCGGAGCTTGAAAGATTATGAAGTAAATTCACTAACAATAGAAATTAAACCTTAATAAAGACAGACCTGTGTCCTGTTTGTAATCGGAATTTGAATAATCATGTAGTTACATGGGAACTCTGTGAAACAAGTCTCCACAAAACTTGTGCAAAACTAACTCAGCACCAGTATATGTTAATTCATTGAAAACATATTGCTTACCATTGTCTTTCATGTTGTGAAGTCTTCCTATTTCATAATATAAGCTATGATGAAAGTATATTTGAACATTCATCTGTTGAACAATAATTTTATATTGATACATTTGTTTATAAAAGTTGGTTTCGAAAATGACTTGACCCAGACAACTATTTCTAAAACAAAGTATTTACATCAAAATGTGAATATTACACTGACACGCAATTCAAAAGCAACATTAGTACAGGGAAGGGATTGTCATTCATACATTCTAATGCTAGAAGTCTTAAAGCTAACTTTTAAAAAGTTGAGACTTCCTCGCTGAGCTTGATCTGCAATTTGATATCATCACCATATCTGAGACATGGGCTGAACTAGATCTAATAAATTTCTATGCTATAAACAATTACAACGGTTATCACATTACTAGAGGTGATCGAAGAGGTGGTGATGTTGCAAGATACACAAGGAAAGAGCTGTATTACAAATTACTTGAAAACAAATCGATGACAGTATGACATATCTTTGAATGCGTTTCAGTGGAATTATCTAATCTATAAAGAATTACTCGCATGTTATTATCAACCGTATATATCCTGGGATGATGTTCTAAACACTAATGATGCAAATCATGCTCATAATACGTTTCTGCACATATGTATACATTTGTTTAATAAACATTGTCCAGTGAAAACAGTACTGAAGAAAAGTCATGGTTCACCAATGTACTAAAATGTACTTGTGCCAAGAAAAAAGGCTGTGAAAAGCATTTATTATATATAAATTTTCTGAAGTGGAACAAAAGTACAAAACATATAAAAACAAAGTGACGTTTGTATTAATGTGTTCTGAAAAAACTTACTACATCGAGTAGTTAGAGAAGCAGAAACATAATGTAAAGGGTACTTGTAAAATACTAAACAGTATCATCAACAAACAACTCAACGCACAAAAATACAATACATATTTTGTAAAAGCAAACAAATATAAGAAAATAAGGCTATTGCAAATGGATTCAACAATTATTTAACTTTTGGAAAGGTGGTCGCCAGGTGTCGCCGGAAGCGTTTTTGGAAAGTTGCAAAGTTTGTAATTATTTATCCATTCGGAGCACAACAAAGGAGTTGAAGTGTAGAAATGTGATGTGTAAAACTTGTGGGAATCAGGCGGTTTATAATACATTTGGTTAATACGTCAAACATGTCTTAATATCTTATAACAACTTAAAACCATTGTTATGTTGCATTATCGCCCATCACAGCGTTGTCAACAACAGTCGCCAAAATGGTGAAACACCCCTGCGGAAATGGGAAATGCAAGGCTCATGTGAAAACGGGAAATCAGGCAATATGTTGTGAGTACTGCTCGAAGAGGTACCACATTAAATGTGCAAATATTGATGATAAAGAGATCGAAGTACTGAGCAGGCCCAACAAAGGAACATAATGTATATGTGAAGTCTGTGATACCAAAGCTGGTGATATTCTGAAGTAAGCACAAATGGTCAGTGAACGACAAAAGGAGCTAGAGGACAAATCACTCAACTGGATAAGAAGATAACCAAAACTGCTAATGTTGAAGATTTTGAATTTCAAAAGAAACTAAGAAATATGATTTGTGAAAAAAACTTATGAAATCAGTGAACGTGAAAAGAGTATTAACAATGTCATTGTATACAGACTGCCTGAAGCGGTCCCTAGAACAGACGGAGAAAGAGGTGGTGTATAAAAAAAAATCATGAAGATTCTACAACTGACAAAGAAATTGCGATGAAATTAGCTGACAAACTTGGATTTAACCCACTTTGTATAAAGGAAGTTATCACGATTCCATCAGAGAGGAAATCTGACAGAACTAGACCTTTGAAAATCACAATGAAAGGCGTGACAAGGACAAAATGATGGAAAAAGCCAAGGTACTCCGTGATGACAACGCATGGAAAGATGCCTTTATCAATTCGGACATGACAAAAAAAACAGGAAAAGAATTACCACAACAGAAAATAATTAGTCAGAGAAAAAGAAATGGCGAACGAAACCTGGTGATCAGAAACAAAGAGGTCGTTGAGAGAGAAGATGAAACCTCACCCAGGACCGAGCCTGCGACTGACAGAGCTAGAGCTAGACGCGACCTACTTACTCGCAGTACTGAGGGGGACATGGGGAGGAAGGGGAGTAGGGGAGGAGGGCTACATAGTATTATCATCCCCTCTTTTACATAGCCGCTACTAAGGCAGGGCTACCTAGTATTCTCATCCCCTCTTTTACATAGCCGCTACTAAGGCAGGGCTACCTAGTATTCTCATCCCCTCTTTTACATAGCCGCAACTAACGCAGGGCTACCTAGTATTCTCATCCCCTCTTTGTACATAGCCGCTACTAACACAACTAACATACTAGCCCCTGTTTACTCTAACCATGTTCAAACTACCATTCACCTAATTAATACAAACCTTGTTAGCCCATCTAGTCATAGTCATCTAGTCATGGGACAAAGAACGAGTACCTGTAGACTGGAGACAGCAAACATCACACCGATATTTTAAAAATGTAAAACATTCGAAGTAAGAAACTACAGACCAGTGCGTTTGACCTCCATAGTATGCAAAGTGATGGAAAGTATTATGAAAAATTAAACCACGGTTCATTTTGAGAGAAACAAATTATTTATAGAATCCCAACAAAATCATGTAAGTTCATTCAAGTAAGTTCATATAAATTCACAAATGTTCTTTTTAACTTAGCAAATAATGTTTTTTCACTTGGCAAGGATGTGGTGTCTATTTATGATTACTTGGGGGAAGGATGTAATGGGAGTATGTTTCTAAGTCCGGTTGATGAAAAAAAAATATTAGAATTGTACAACAGTTTAAAAAAAATAGTGGTTTCTCGACATAGGCATTATTCGGTCCGAAACAATCAAAATGCAAATATATGTATCTGGCTTATTAAAAGCAGTTTGGAGGGAAGTACATTTTTAAAAGGTTTATTCCAGTACCATATTATTACATAAGCAACAAATCGTGTACCTTTAAAACAAATATCGTGTCAATAAAGTGTGTACACTCATTGTTTTTTTAATCATGATGTCATGGCGATGAACATGCTCGTTCTCTATTTATTCACGATTGAGCAGCCATAAAGGACATGTATTAAAAAACGTGGTTAAGATTATTTCATCCGATGGTAACGGAAAGAGGTGTGTTCTTTTATAAGGCGGTATCCAGTCCGTAGGATCATTCAAAGTGCTTTACACTTCAACCCCTGACAGACCTTGTCCATCCAACCCCAACTCGACTTATCTGGGAAGCCTCCACCACGCTGCAATTACTGCGCGAAGACAATTGGTTCGTGTATCCTCCACTGTAATCACATGTACTCGTTTATACAGCGGAGTGAACTGAGGCAATCTTTTTAAATATGGTTGAGCGAAACTGCCCAAGCTTAGAACCCGGAGAAACATATGTGTTTTATATCAAAGCAGGAGAACGTCTTATTTATGATTGTACTACAGACGTCTGTCTGCGACGCACACTACCAATAGAAAATGCATAGGAGTATGAATTTAATAATGAAAGTCTCACAGAAAAGTCAAAACAGGGGTACATATTATAGGCTTTGTAGTTGATTTGTCGCTACTGTCAAATAAATCAGAACTAGCAAAACAATGAACCTTTACTGACACTCGACGAACAAGCAGCGAAGGTAGAACACATTATTAAACGGATATAATACATGGCCTTCTATCAACAGCGTGACCTTCCACTTGAAATAAACCTTGTCAAATTTGGCCATTCAAACAAAGATTATTAAGAGAGTAGTTGCGATACAACTGACATCTTACTTGCAAGACGACAAATTGAATGAGATGTTGCAATCATCTTACAAGAAGTAACATTTGATAGAAACAGTCCTATTGAAACTAATAATAATAACTGCGTTTGTTTACGCCATAAATATGGCCGCTTCGACCATTCAAAGGCGCATTAATTAAAATAAATAGAATAAATGGGTGCGTGAACTGTTGAGTGAATGGGTGATAGAATGGGTGAATGAATTGGTCAGTTAATGGGTTCGCGAGTGTAAGTGTGTGCGTGTGTGTGCGTGAGTGTGTGTGTGTGTGTGTGTGCGTGTGTGTGTGTGTGTGTGTGTGAGTGAGTGAATGAGGGAGATAATGAGTGAATGGGTGATTGAATGAAAGAGAGAAAGGTTGAGTGAATGGATGAGGGAATGGGTGCGTACATGGGTAATTGAAAGGGTGACTGAATGCGTGAGTGATTGGGTGAGTGAAAGGGTGAGTGATTGGGTGAATGAATGGGAGAGTGAGTGAGTGAGTGAGTGAGTGAATGAGTGAGTGAGTGAGTGAATGAGTGAGTGAGTGAGTGAGTGAGATAATGGGAGAGTGAATGGTTGAACGAATGGGTGAGTGAATGAGAGAGTCAGTGGGTGAATGATTCGGTGAGTGAATGTGTCAGTGAATGGATGAGGGAAAGGGTGAGCGAATGATTGAGTGAAAGGGTGAGTGAATGAAGGAGCAAATGGGTGAGTTTATTGGAGAATGAATGAGCGAGTGAATGGTGGAGTGAACGGGTGGGTAAATGAGTGAGTGAATGAGTGAATAAATGGGTGAGTGAACTGTTGAGTGAAATATTGATTGAATGAATGAGTGATTGTGTGAGTGAATGGTGTATGAATATGATTGTGAATGTGTGAGTGAATGGGTGAGTGACAGGTTGAGCGAATGGGTGATTGAGTGCTTTATTGAAATGGTTAACGAATGGGTGAGTAAATGGGTTAGTGTATGGGTGAGGGAAAGGGTGAGTGAACGGGTAAGTGAATGTGTGAATGAATGGGTTAGTGAATGGGTGAGTTAACGGGTGAGTGAATGAGTCAGTGTGTGAATGAGTGAGTGACTGGGTGGCGAATGTAGGATTGAATTGATGAGTGATTGGTGGCATGAACGTGTTAGTAAATGAGTGAGTAAATACGTGAGTGAACTGTTGAGAGAATGGGTGAGTGAATTGTTGAGTTAATGGGTGCGTGTATGTGAGTGAATGAATTAAACAATGATGGAGTTCACTGGTAACTGAAAGGGTGAGTGAATGAGAGTGTAAATGAATAAGTGAATGGCCCACTGAATTGGTTAGTAAATGTATTCATGAATGGTGAGTGAATGGGTTAGTTAATGGGTGAGTGAATGAGTGAGTGACTGTGAGAGTGAATGTGTGAATGAATGCGTGATAGAATGGATGAGTGAATTGGTGATTGAATCGGTGAGAGAATGGGTGTATGAATGAGTGAGGGATTGGGTAAATATATGAATGAGTGAGTAAGTGAGTCAATGCGTCAGTCAGTGGGTGAGTGAATCGGTGAGTGAGTGAGTGAGTGAGTGAGTGAGTGAGTGACTGATTGAATGGTTGAGTGAAATATTGAATGATTAAGAGTTTGAATGAAATAATGAATGTGTGAGTGAATGGGTGAATGAATGTGCGAATGTGTTAGTGAATGAGATGGTGAATAAATGAATGAATGAAAGAGTGAATGGGTGAACGAAAAGTTGAAGTGAATGAATGGTTGAATGAATGGGTGAGTGATAGTTTGAGTGAATGGGTGAGTGAATGGTTTAGTGAAATGGTGAATGAACGGGTGAGTAAGTGATTGAGTAAATGGGCGATTGGACGGATGGGTGAATGTATGAGTGAATGTGTGAGTGATTTGGTGAGTCAGCGGGTTAGCGAATGGGTTAGTGAGTGAATGAGGGAGTGACTGGGTGAGTGAAAGTGGGATTGAATTGATGAGAAAATGGTGGAATGAACGGGTTACACAATGACAGAGTGAATGAATGAGTAAATGGGTGAATGAATTGCTGAGTGAATGAGTTAGATAATGAGTGAGTGAATGGTTGGGTAAATTAGTGAGTGAATGTGTGAGTTAATGGGTGAGTGAACTGCTGTTTGAAAGATTTATTGAATGAATGAGTGAATTTGTGAGTGGTGGTGTGTGAATATGATTGTGAATGTGTGAGTGAATGGTTGAGTGATAGATTGCGTGAATGGATGAGTGAGTGCGTTATTGAAAGGGTGAACGAATGGGTGAGTAAGTGGGGGAGTGAAAGGGTTAGTGTATGGGTTAGGGAAAGGGTGAGTGAATGAATTAGTGAAGTGGTGACTGAACGGGTGCCTGAATGAGTGAATGAATATCTGAGTGAAAGGGTGAGTAAATGAATGATTGAACGGGTTAATGAATGTATGAGTGAATGAGTGAACGAGTGAGTGACAGGGTGAGTGAATGTGGGATTGAATTGATGAGAGAATGATTGAATGAACGTTATAGAAAATGATTGAGTGAATGAGTGAGTAAACTGGTGAGTGAATTGTTGAGTGAATGAACGATTGAGTGAATGAGTGAAAGAATGGGTGTGTAAATGGGTGAGTGGTCGTGTGAGTGAATGGTGTGTGAATGTGATTGTGAATGTGTGAATGAGTGGGTGAGTGATAGTTTGAGTGAATGGGTGAGTGATTGTGTGAGTGAAAGGATGAGTAAATGATTGAATGAATGAGTGGATGTCATGAGCTCAGAGTCGCAACAAAACAGAATCATTAAGCACAATCGTGGACAGAACAGACAAACGTAAATGTGATGGTTCAGTCAGAAAGGGACTATTTTAGTAAACAAAGGCCAAAATACGTTATATAAGTTGATTTTTGACACAAACAGCCATATCCTAGTAACTATTAATTAACAGTATCGCGCGGCTGATGAAAATAAAATGCTATGTGTTCAAGAATTTTTCGAAGTAAACCACTGGCGTGATATTCATAATTGTAAGTACAAATGGTTATGTTTTGATAACTCTTATTGGTGCATCGGCACAAAACCATGACTTTTGTTTCCTTTTAATACCGTTGACACACCAAACACTGTTGTAGGTTGCAATCGATTGCAACATATAGGAGTGCTTGGTGTATCACAAAAATGTTCAGAGCTATCGGTTGTAATCGACAGCAAGTACAACCTGCTCGCGAGCAGGTCGTAAAACTGTCATCGGTTAATTTGCAACCGATAGCTATGCGATGTATCTACTGCGCTATCTCCTTGTCAACGTTACTCTATATTTTGCAGTAAAACTACGCATACTAACTTGTTATTGTTGTCGGCGACGCGTTTATACTCGTGTTTAAGCCATTTAATTTTGTTTCGGCACTGGCCTTGTTTGATATCCCTCTCAAAGCCGCGCTGTTTCATTTCTTCAGTAGTTTTCACGTACACCTGTTTATTTCGTCTGGTGCCTTCCAACTTTGCTTGGACTGATACAACAATCCAAACATCAATAATCGCTGAACATTCGGCCTTCGTCCAGCTGATGTTTTTGCTTTGGTCAGTGATTTCGCTTGTAGCTCTACAAATTGTGCGATGTGTCAACTGTGAAACCAATAGCAAAATGCTATCGGTTGCAACCGATTTCAATCAATAGAGATAAATAGGTTTTGGTGTATCAGCGATATAAGTCAGCAAGGCATGTGATAACAATTCGGCGCCCCTGAAGACTTGACCTTTTGACCATGCTGATCACATTTAGCTCATCTGTGTGCTCATCCTTCTGTTGACAAATCGACAGGGCGCGTGTCGTTGGCTGTGTCACATCTGCCGGAGAGAACGACGAATTCGTTGTCGGAGAGGTTCATGGTTCCACGGCGAGGCAGCGGCCCCTACCATCGGCATCGACTGGCTGTACGCGAACGTGGCGGAAATCAACATCAAGATGGACACGGTACGTGAATGTTGAATCTATTACATTACAGGAAAAACACGAAATACTAAAACTTAACCATTTGCAGCTATAATTAAGAATACCCCGCCAGTGGTTTATTATATAAACCTAGTTGACTACACAGCATTTACATTTTATGGACCGCGCCATATTGTTAGATAACCCTAAGTCACGGGTTCGGTAGTTTGGCAATATTCGCTCCCAAATGAAAACTTATTTGTAAACATGTAATCTTATACTTACCAGTAAGATATGGCCATGCTGTTTACATCCAAACAAACTCAACTTATGTAACATATGCTGCCCTTTGTTTACTAAATTAGTTTCGATCGGATGCATCCGGACACCATGAGGAGGCTGTTGTTTAGTGCTGCGTCAAGTCGGTGTGTGTGGGCACTGCGACACCACACTAGCGGACAGTACTCAAACGGACCGAAAGCAAGACTGTTCGTTCAGATATCCACCTCTGTCTGTAGCCAGGTACTCATTTATACATCTGAGTGAACTAGACCTTATTACTGTGCACTTATGAATGAATGGTTTATCTGTGAACGGGGAAGAAGATTAGTTTACATCATTTCGTGCATTAATGAGAAGTTAGTTACAATTAACATACGTTTAGCTCAAATGTTTTTACCATTGTGACAACTGGCACCTATTATACGTCAATCTGATTATAATGACATGTTGAATTACTGGGTGGTACCAATTAACAGTCGCTGCTCTAGTTTCCTAGGAAACATTGTTGAATGGAAAATTATGAACACAAATCGCACGACGATAAAGGTCAGTCGTCATACTGTATTGCAACCTCCGCGCATGCGTGGACATTAATCTTATCGCTCATGGCACAATCTGCATTTTATGTGCATATCTTTGTTTCATTGGTAAACTCCTAATGTTTCTTAAGAAATATTTCAATTTCAATTGCATGCAATTGTGGATTGTATTTTATGTTGAAATGTGACTAGTTACAGGATAGACGTCTAGCGTTCGTGTTTTGCATTAAGCTATTTCACGTCTCTCAAGTCCACACATGCTATGTGTGACAAGTCGTACACAACAATGACGTTGTCCAGCTTACCAATCGTTTATGCCAGTTCGCCAAACGTCCATTTTAGTTGTGGTCATTCTTGCCGCCAGGGGGCTTCTGACTGCATCAGTACTGAAGCGCTGATTTTTCAGATGCTGTATTAACCAATAATATTGCTCGCTCATATTTACGGGGCTGGCATACGGGCACTTTACTTTAACTTTACTTTACTTTAACTATCTTTGAAATTTGCGCGGTGCGTCTAGTTCCCAGAAACACGTCGACCAAGACAGGAACTGGGACGAAGTGCAAACAATTCTGCAGCATATATCAGCACATGGCGTGGGATAAACTGACATAACCACGTTTCAACTGGTCGATCAGTCAGGGGTACTGTGATAGGGGAATACAGTGTTAATTGAGCCACTGGGTTACTTGAGCCACTCATGTTTCCCAAGAAACTACAACAACGACAGTTATTTGGTACCATCCAGTGATTGAACACGATTGACGTACAATAAGTGTTATTTGTCACAACGGTCAGACAATATGAGTTAGACATATATTTTTAATTTTACGAAACGTTTGGCGAATTTGATTAATGTCTGCAGGTGTGTAAATTATATGCGCACTTACGAATGGTTTAAGCTTTATTATCGAAACGGGGCTAGTTGAGCCACCAAAGGGCCAAGGGAGTGTTAGTTGAGCAGCGGTTAAAGAACGAAGATGAGTATTATTTACCCCAAAATATGTCACGGAATTATATTTTCCGAGCAAATAGGGATATCGGATAGTTACAAGGCACCATATTAGTAGTTATTTACACTGGTTGCGATTGGCATATAGATCTATATTAATTAAGTGTAACGACTCATTAATTAATTATAATAGACTTATCACAGACGTGTTGTTTCCATTTAGTAGATGTCTTGTCTGAGTTGTTATTAAATATTAGTACAAATCCACATGATATAAAGCCTACTTAAATTATATAAATAAATAATTCATCCAACTTACGCTAAACTGTGGTTCTACTTACGTCACACCAAGTGTTAGTTGAGTCAGCCTGCCAACCCTATTTGAATCAGCTACATATAATTATCTATGAATACTAGATGCATTACCATTGCACAATATTATCTACTAATAATCGTAGTTTATGTGAGTAAAAATTATTTTGATTTATGAATATGATTATGCCCTAGATATCAATAAGAATGAGAAATGGCTCAACTAATAACCCCTTCCCTACTACTACTAACCACAGTTGAGGAATGTGCAGTTTCTCTGTCGTTGTTACGTGACGTCGTTCGCTCGCAGTCCACTTCACGACGTAGTCTATGGTGGCTTCCGGTCCATCGCGTGGAGAGATTTTTTACGAACACGGCGCCTCGTGTTCGCTATGAAAGTAATATTGAGGCGAAATGCTAATGAGAGAAGTTTCAGTAAGTTTAATCTGTCTACATGAGTTAGGTTACTCATACTGGTAATTCATTGGTTGCTCTTCTTGGGACGTTTTCTCTTGCAATAATGATTTTAGGGTACAATACTGCAACAATATAGTCAAGGTGCTCTCTTTCCATTGTTTTATATCATTGCACGAACGTATCTTTGTCTAGAAATTGAAAAGTTCTGGGAATTATTTTTGTCATCTTTATTGCTTTGTTTACAACTTGATTAATGTGATTATCAAAGGACAGCTTTGTGTCTAAAGTGATCCAAGTCTGTTTGCATTTCATTTGTGTCGAGCGGATGCTTGACGTTGTTCAGTGTCATAGAATATTCGACTATCCCAACATTATTTTACCAGTAGTCATGTATTTGCATTTGTCAGGATGACATTTTAATAACCACTTATCACTCCACCGCTCTAAAATATATTGGTCGTGTTGTAAGATGTCCTGATCATTTTTATGTGTAATAGTGCTTAATATATGGATGTCCTCTACCAAATAAATGTAGCAAATTGTGTTACTTCTGGTAAGACATTTATATATAACACAAATAGTAATGGTCCTAAAACAGAATCGTGGGGTCTCCCGTAAGTCACTTTGTGCCATTTTGATTTGTTTCCATTCACAACCACCTTTTGTTTTCTATCTGTGAGAAATGCTTCAATCCAATTTAGTATTTGTTTCCTGATATTGAAGCTATCCAGTTTTATTAACTTCTTGTGTGGTACAATGTCAAAAGCTTTATTGGAAGTTCATATAAATAATATTTGCATAATTACCATTAACGATTCCCAAGGTCCAATTATCTAAAACTTTAATAAGTTGCAGGACTGTTGAAGGTTCTGATATAAACCATATTGTTTTGGGCTAAGCGTACCCATTTTCCTTCACATATTCAATAATATAGTTTCTAATTATCCTTTCCACGCATTTATATAGTTAACTAGTAAGGCTTATTGGAAGATAATTGCTTGCTAAAGCCGTATTTCTTTTTTTATAAATTGCTAATATTTTCCCTTCTTTCCAATCGTTTGGAATACTAGCTGTTTTTGTCGACGTTTCAAATATTATCCCTAAAGTGTGACAGATCGATGTCGATAGTCCCACCAATAGCATCTGGACCAGGGAATTTGCTTGTGTTTAGGTGTTTTTAACCCAATAATAATACTTGCTGAAACAGTAATTCTGTAACTATTGCTTGTCGTTGTAATGGATACATCATTACTCCGACTGTCGAATTTAAAGTACAATATTACGTGTTCCTACGTACTTCCATCGACACTCGATCCTACGATGCAATGCCTTTATAAACACCCGCCGTCTAGTGATCAAACACATGCTATTCCAGGTACCGATTATTACGAGGCTATCGACATAACTATATTCGACAGAATAAAAAACGTATAGCTCCTTTCTCGTCACTTCCATCGCAAAACTTGGGATAAGGAACTTTGGAGATATAATACATTTACTCCCTGGTTGACAAGAGATAAATATAGTTCCAATAATAAAGAACTGCTGCATTCTGAGAAAATAGTCGTGAACTGCGAAAAGGGCACATTTGCAACACTTGCGTTTTGCACAAGTTTGAACGTCTTGTTGCTGGTTGGCAGCACACGGATGATTTGGCCAAAAGGGTCAGCAAACTCAATCAAAGTCCTCAGTTTTTATTGAAACCGAATCGCAAGCTTGTCCACAGTCAGCATTTGGCTGACCCACATTTAGCTTTGGTTTCAGTGAAAAAAGAAAGAATATTGCGTGGCAAAATTCTTAAGATAACGTCCTTCTTTTGAAATGAACATAACTATGACGTCGCGTGTTCGGTGGATGTGAACGACCCTACACAAGGAAATGAAAACAATATGTCGCGAAAACACACAGGCAATGGTCCCGGTCTACAAAAAACCCATACCATGGGCACTGCATTAGCTGCTGTCATAAAACGTGCTCTGGTAACGGAGTAAGCGCCAAGAGCGAGTTATCTAGGCTGATACCGGCGTTATATACGACATTATTTCGTTTTTATAATATATATATATATATAA
>SDWI01002241.1:36991-48206 GCA_009193005.1 Lamellibrachia luymesi
TATTGAGTATGCCATCCACGATACCATGGGCTTTTAATTTAAGTAGCAACCTTTGATGTAGCATTTTGTCGAAAGCTTTCTGAAAATATAAGTAGATAATATCTATTGGTGATACCTCGTCTATACACTTAGTGATTTCTTCCAAAAAGTATAACTTAATTGTCAAGCATGACCTTGCTTTTAGGAATCCACGAGATGGATTTAATAATGTATGCCTAACAAGGAAGTCCACAATATGATACTTAATTTACATTTCTAATAATTTACGAATCACTGATGTTGAATTCACTGGAATATAATTATCTGACTGATTTATCGTACCTTTTTAAATAATGGTATGACCGTTGCTTATTTACATTCAAAGGAACCACTCCCTCTTTTATTGACAAGTTGAACACTCTTCCAAGTGGTATATTAATTTGTTTTATTGTTTCCATTAATAGTTTTGGCGGAATTCCGTCCACTCCAGATGATTTGTTATCCTTCGTCGCCTTTATGTTCTTAGCTAACATTCCTGGAGTTACTATTAAACGCACTAAGTAGTCCGATTTAGCCTCATGAAATTTAGCATCTGGAATTGGTAATGAAATAATATCCTTTCTGGTAAACACTGAACTCAAGTATCCATTTTAAATCTTCCAACCTTGTTTATGCTACATACAAATTTTTGCTCATAGCTTCTTTTATACTGCCTAATTTCAGTCTTAGCTGAATTAATTGCCTCTTTGTAGATTGTGTAGCCTTGATCCTTTCTGGTACGCCTAGAAATCCTCCACATTATTTAATTGTATGCTATTTTCGAATACTTTCTTTGGAAAAGTGTATCTTTCTAGACCGTTTTCTTTTTTTTTCTAAGGGAACAAATTGATCCATGATATTCATAATTTTATATTTTTAGAATGTTCCATCATACAATTGCTGTGTTATTCCTCAGCATCTTATTCCAGTCTAGCTTTGCTACGTATTTTTTCATTTCTTTATATTTATCTTTGTGGAAGTTTTTCCTCTATTGTTATTTTTACTTTCTGATTTTATATTGATGTCAAAATGTATTTGTTTATGATCACTTTTACCCAATTGTTCATGTGTTTTAACATTTTGGCAAACTATATATAATACATTCTCTCCCCTAGTTGGTTCTAGCACGTGTTGTGTAAGGAAATTATCTTGTATCCTGATTTTCATTGTATGTGTCCGTGGTTGAAATCTCCCATTTGATACAATCCCATATATTCACTTCCTTTATAGCGTCTTGTAATTTTATGTTATCCTCTTCGCTTATGTTTGGTAAACTAATTCAATAGTTAATGTCGAATTCCCTGTATTTATGTTGGACCAAACAGCTTCATCGCAATGTGCTTCCCTTTCTAATTTTAGTTCGTAAGCCTGAATAGATTTTATATACAAAATTACTTCCCCTCCCCTTCTTCCTATTCGAACTCTCCTAAACATTACCTATCCTGTCAGTCCTAATTCAGCATCTGAAATGTCTTTGTTGGCCCATTAAATTCGGTTATACCAATTATGTGAGGGTTAATATCTTCTACCATAATGTTTGAATCGTTTTTCTTATTTACTATGCGCCTTGCATTACAACGCACACATTTATACCCGGTTTTTAGATTTTTTTCCCGGACATTTTGTTCCTGGTTGTTGTGTAATATTGGCCTCTTTTCCTTTTTGATGCACCACTAAGTAACGTCCTGCGCTTCTAGTTTAAACAATACTTGCTACCAAAATATATTTGTTACGCTTCCCATGTCGCTTTCGACTGCTCTGATAGTTAATCAGCAAACACTGCTGCACCCTTTCCGTTAGGATGAAGCCCATCCTTCGTGTACATATTAGCCCTCCCAACAAAACATCCCCACAAATCCACAAATCCAAATTCCTCTTCCCTACATAGTTGCTGAACTAACGTTTTAAATGCCATCCTCCGGCAATTTCGATATCCATGTCCTGTGCTTGCCATTACCGGTAGAATCCCTGACATAATTATCGGCTCAACCCGTGTTTGCTTAGCTCTTCTAGCTAACTGCCTGTATTTTATAACTATGACAGTTGTACCCTCCCTATCTGCGCTGTTAGTCCCTTCGTGTACTAAATTAGAACTACCTTGCCCGGACCCACAATTTTTTTTCACCCTCTCTGTGGTAGCCTTCTTTCTAGCTTGTCTATGTTTTTTACGATATGGCCTCCATGCTTGAATACAATATTCCAAATGTGGTCTAACTATTGCTTTGTACAGGGGTACAATTAGCTGTTTCTCCTTATACATGATAGTTCTCCTAATTAGCCCTAGAATTTGATATCCGTTTGAAGCAGCAATCCCACATTGCTCTGAAACTTTCGTGTCAGCATTAAATGTTACTCCTAAGTCCTTTTCTCGTGTGGTTCTCCCTAGTACAGCATCCCACATTTTGTATTCTTCATCCATGTTTCCATGTCCTATGTGTATGCATTTGCACTTCCCAAAATTAAATTAAATTTTCCATTTTTCTGACCATTTAATTTATCTAGATCATCCTGTAAACTTTGTTTATCTGTATCATTTGTAACCTTCTGAATATCTTTGTGTCATCTGCAAATTTGAGTACTTTGCTAGATATGTCATCATCTAGATCATTATATATATATACACACACATATATATATANTATATATATCAAAAACAGTATAGGGCCTAATACTCATCCCTGTGGTACCTCACTCAAAACCGTTTTCCAGTTTGAAATCTCACCGTCTACTATTACTCTCTGTCTTCTGTGTGTAAACTACTTTTCTATCCAGTTTATTGCATCATTACCTATACCATGGGCTTTTAGTTTAAGTATCAATCTTTGGTGTGGTACTTTATCGAAAGCTTTCTGAAAATCTAAATAGACAACATCCACTGGTGACACGTCATCTACCCACTTTGTAATTTCTTCAAACAAACATAAGAGATTGGTTAGATATGACCTTGCCTTTAGGAAGCCATGTTGAGATGTATTTATTAATTTATGTTTTATAAGGAATTCCACCATATGGTCACTGGTCTGTAATTTTCTGGCTTGTTCCTCGATCCCGTCTTAAAAAGTGGCGTAATATTTGCTTCTTTCCATTATGAAGGAACAATCCTTCTTCTAGTGACAAGTTAAACAATTTGCAAGTGGTGTACTAATTTGCTCAACAATTTCCTTAAGCAGTTTTGGTGGTATCCCATCAACTCCAGGTGATTTATTATCTTTCATCTTCTTAAATTTGTTTGCTATCATTACAGGAGTTACAAATAACTGCCCTAAATGTTCTGATTTATTCCCTCAAATTTAGTAAATGGAACTGGAAGTGAGTTGATATCTTCTGTGGTAAATACTGAGCTGAAATATTCATTCAGGACCTCTGCCATTTGAAATCCCTCTGAAATTACGTTTCCCCTGTTGTTTTCCAGTGGTACGACCTTATCTCGAACTTTCTATTTACTCCTTACATAAGCATAGAAACTCTTGCTGTCATTTTTTATATTACCTGCCAATTTTTTTTCAAAGGTTCTTTTAGATTTTCTAATTTCAGTTTTAGCTAGGTTACGTGCCTCTTTGGAATTTGCATAGTCTTCAAAAAGTTTGCTTAAACACTATTTTTCTAATAGCTTCTTTTTACAAGTGTTTCTTTCTAGACCGTTTTCCTTGTTTGATCGATGATACTCTCAATTTCATATTTTAGAATATTCCAGCATTCAATTGCGGTCTTATTCATCAGCATGTTATTCCAATCTAGCTTTGCTAAGTATTTTCTTATATCTTTATAGTTAACTTTGTGGAAGTTTCTCCTATATGTTTTTTTATTTTTACTTTCTGATTTTACATTGATGTCAAAATGTATTTGAGTGTGGTCACTCTTACCCAATGGTTCATGTATTTTTACATTGTTCACTAATTCATTTTGAGATGATAAAACTATATCTAATACATTTTCTCCCCTGGTTGGTTCTAGCACGTGCTGAGTAAGGAAGCTCTCTTGAATTAAAAATAGAAAATGTTGGCCCTCACCCCCTGTACTCTCTAAAGATTTCCATTGTATGTGTCCATGGTTAAATTATCCCATTATGATACATTCTTCTTTACTAACTTCCTTTATAGCATTTTGTATTTTTGTGTTATCCTCTTCGTTTCTGTTTGGACTTCGGTAA
This sequence comes from Lamellibrachia luymesi, assembly GCA_009193005.1. NCBI lineage: Eukaryota > Metazoa > Annelida > Polychaeta > Sabellida > Siboglinidae > Lamellibrachia > Lamellibrachia luymesi. The sequence goes on from SDWI01002241.1 coordinate 41,160, forward strand.
ACTAATCCAGTAGTTAATTTTGAATTTCCTGAAACTATTTTGCACCAAACAGATTCATCGTAATCTGCTTCGCTTTATAATTTTATTTCATAAGCCTGAATAGATTCTTTAACATATAAAATAACTCCCCCTCCCCTTCTTCCTATTCCATCTCTCCTAAACATTACGTATCCTGTCAATCCTAATCCAGCATCTGTAATGTCTGTGTTGGCCCATGATTCGGTTATACCAATTATGTGACGGCCAATATCTTCTGCCATAATGTTTAATTCGTTTTTCTTATTTATTATACTCCTAGCATTTAAACACACACATCTATAACCTGCTTCAGACATGTTTTTCTGACATTTTGTTATTGGTTTATGTGTACTAGTGGCCTCTTGTCCTGCTTGAGGCATCTCTAAGTAACCCCCTGCACTTCTAGTTTAAATAGTGTTGACTACCAAAAATATTCGTTATGCTACCCATGCCACTGTCTACTGCTGCTGCGAGTCCATCCACAAATACTGCTGCCCCCTTTCCACTTAGATGCAGCCCGTCATTAATGTACATATCAGACCTTCCAACAAAATTTCCCCACAAATCCACTTCCTCTTCCCTACATAGCTTCTCGACTAGCATGTTAATTGCCATTCCCAGGCAATTTCGATATCTATGACCCTTCCTTCCTATTACTGGTAGAATCCCTGACATTATTACATTCCTGTATTTCCTAACTATGGCAGTTGTACCCTCCCTCTCTACGTTATTTGTCCCTACGTGTACTAAAACAGATCCACCCTTGCCCGAACCCACGATGTTTTCTACCCTCTCAGTTATCGCCTCTATTTTGGCCCCAGGCAAGCAAACTACAACGTCATCTCCCTTGTTTAAGACTCTGTCGGTCTTCCTGACTACTGAGTCCCCAAAAAACACCCTCGCTATCTTCTCACCCCCTCTATCACTGCCTCGGAATAGCTCTTCCGATGGATCCCCTCCATCACATTCTGTCCTGCAGCCTTGTCACTTGGTTGTAGACTGTTATCAGGCTGTCTCTCATGCATCAACCAGTCACCTTTACATCCCGTATCCTGGCTAACTTGCGCTCCCGTTGCCTTCCCTCCTGACACCTTCCCTCCCGTCTCCCTCACTCCCATCGCCTTAACTATCGTCTCCTCCCCCCGAATCCTTCGCTACTGTCTCCCCCACTCCCCTTTCCTTCGATCCATTTGTCTTCCCCCCGTTTATTTCCTTCTCGTCTCCTTTCGTCATGTCTCCCTATGTCCCGTCTCCTTCCATCCTGTCTCCCTACGACCTGTCACCTTACCTCCTTTCAACCTCCTCCCAGGCTGAGGTGAGCTCTCCTTAGCATCTCTCTCGTCGTCTTCCCCCCCTTTATCCACTGTCCCCCACCAGAACCACTGGCACCACCCACCTGCTCCCTTCCCACCACTGCCACAACGAACTGCCTCAGCTGTTCTAATTCCACTTCAAGTTCCTCCATCCTCGTACATCCCCTACACTCAAAACTAAAACTATTCCCCTGAACCTCAGCCCAGTACTTCTCACACCCGGACTTGACGAAATCCAGCGAGTTGCTACAACTACTGCATATTAAATGCCTGGTGGCCTTTACCTGCCGTTTGCACGGCGCCATCACAAAATTTATACTTAATCTAATTGCTACGTTAGCCTTGAATAATGCCGTTTTTGTGTTCAAATAACACAAAAACAGCCACTAATATACTTGCTAACTATGTCTTTTCTACTAAGCTCGCACGAGCAAAATAAAGCCTGCCACCTAGCGAATACGGAGAACACTGTGTAAACAAAACAACGAAGTCAGTGTAAACAAACTTATGCTAAAATCCTGCTGTTAATTGCTTTTTACAGAAATCGTTTACTACTATGTCAGATATTACCTTATGTATGTAATTTATGTGAATGTATCACTTTATCTAATATATATTAATTTTAACAATGAATAAGATAGTTTGGTACACCAGTTTAATTTAGACATGTAAACAAACTCCCAATTATCGCTCGTTGAATTTGAGTCCGGGAAAAATACTGCCTCAGTTAACCAGAACAGTTTCTTAATATATGTCTATAAGAAGTTTGTGTATATAGTATATGTGTAATATTAATACTTATTCTAATCAATAGTCCACTGTTTCTGACTATTCACTATGCTATCTAAATTCTCAAATGGTAAACAACCCTATTAACGCTCACTGACTTCCCTGTCGGAGTCCGGAACTCTAAAATCCTGCCTCTGACTAATAATTAACAAAAACTGTTTTCTAATATATATCTACAATACGTTTATGTATAACATATATGCAATAGTAATACTTATTCTATTCGATATTCCACTTTTTTTCTGTCAATTATCTACACCAATTTTAAGTCGCTGTTGCACCAAGATTCCGGAAGTCGCTCTCAATACATTTACACCCAGTTCCACAATTATGTGGTGGTCATTACATTGACGTGTCACTGTGTGCAAATCAAATTAAACTAATTATCGATATATGTGCCATCAACAACGATGCTGATATTGTTCACGAATGTTTGACGAGGATATTGGAAATGCATTTGGTAATACATTGAATTCACAGGTCGGAAGTAGGTTCCTACTTCTGGCACAAGCTTTCTTCTGGTCCGTGACACCGGTACACTCGCTAGATATTGCTACATCTTGAGGAATAGATGACTATGATACTGACTGCGCTAAGCTACGTTATATACCGAACAAAAAACTTGACGGTTATATGGTCCTACATCTTGACGTATTTGGTATAAAGAATCAGTACACAACAAGACGTGATCGTGAAGTGATTTGATTAAAAAAAATTTTTTACATGAATGTTTTCTTTAGGGTCTAAGTAAACAGAAAATCAAAGGTGGCAATTTTACTTTTCGTTTTTCAAGTTTTATGGGGTCTCAAACACACATACCCCAAGTGCCTTTAATTTACACGTAATTGCCAAATCGGCGGCCCATACATGAACAAGCGTTTGCGCGCACGGCACACAGGACTTGCAAGCTGGCCAATGGTTTGCATAATGTTGACATTTATATGTCTTAGCTGTATCTATTTAAGTATATCTTATATCAAATTTATTTATATCTATATGTATATCTTATATTATATGGGCCAGTTTGTACCTGGCAAAACGGGTACATTTTTATTCCAAAGCGAGCGATAAAAACACCTGTGAACCGGCTGGGGGCAAATTCGCTATATTTGATATAATATAAAGTTTTGCCAAAAACGCTTAATACATTTTTTTTCAATGATCGATGGTCTGATTCAATAACAGTTTTTTCATCTATTGAGCGCAAAGAAATGGCTAGGAAAGTTTGTTTTAGTGGAACACTACGTTTATGGCGTCGAATGTTTATCGCGTCGAATTTCAATCTATGCATAATATTATAGTATAGAGTGCCATTCATGACTTTGTTTACGATTTTTTTTCATGGCCTAATAATAATGATAGTTCTTGCTTAATTTATTATTGAGAAATACATAGTTAGTAAAACAAAGAGTTGCATTTTAACTATGTACGTTCTTAATTAACGATAGTAGTAATTATTAGCTTTTCAATCCTCACGAAATATCCACCCATGGTCTACATCTCATCGAAGCTGTTCAAGAGTTATGCCCACAGAAGAAAGAAACTAGTTAAACAAAGCAAAGCCGGGGCGGAGAAAGCTATGCCTACTAGGCCTGCACCCACACAAGAGCCCAGTACTGTTAATACCACTGAAACTCAATCGAGAGCACACAGTAGTTCTGATCCACCCAAACCTAGTCGATTGCAGCTCATCAAGGACATCGAAGGTTGCAGAACTGGTCAATGGTGCGCCACTTTGTACGATGGTAAAATCTACTCAGGCGTAATGCGCCAAGTAACTGTGGCGCTGCAATGCATGCAAATTGTGGGACAGAACAGGTTCCGATGGCCTCTGAAGGATGACACCGCAGAATACGAATTGCAGTAGATCATTTCAACTACTCCGGAGCCATTACCAGTCACTTTCCGACACCTTCGCATCGACCCGTTACAGTGGATGGAACTAGAAGACTATGGACATTAGGTGCTGTTAACATTGCAGTTGACACTATGCAGGCACAGTGTGACGAGTAATGGATGTGATGAAAGACTCTATGGGGCACGTGCATGCAATTGCGAGACAGAAAATGTTCTGATGGGTTCTAAAGGATGTCGATCATTTCAGCTAGTCTATTCCGGAGCCATTGGCAGACGATTATGAACATTTGGCCCTGTTTACATTTCAATTGACTATTGATTAATGTTGTGTTTATAATGAAAAATATATTACTCACGTATTATTTCAAAGTTTGGTCTACATAATGTGCTTGTCCAGTCGAAGAAGACATGGGACATTGTGTGGGGTGGATGGAACAACAAAGATTATGAACACTGGTATTTATTAGTACATTGTATTTGACTAATGATAACAATTATTGTTACAATGAACACTATATGATACTTATGCATCAATTCATAATTATGCTTAGTCCTATATAATCATTTTACTTTAGGTCCAATCGAAGATATTGGGCGGTCCACCTGAGGAAACCTTGGCCACGATAGGACTGTTTTTATTTGTTTTATTATATTAAAACAATTATCATCTATGTTAGTATATTGTTGACATCAATTCCATATGTTTTCGCGCATATGTTCACGTTTACCTTTATAGGTCCCAATCCCGGCAACTCGAATGGTATTTGCATTATTGAAGTTCGAGTTACAAATGTGTAGTGTTTTTAATATTATTTGTAGGTGGGTGAATATAGAGTAACGCGTTCTGGACTGGTCTGCGGGGTCAGCCTATTTTAGGGTACCCCTTCTGATGAAACTGAGCAAAAAGAGTAAAACTGTGATACTTTGCATATGAAATACATTTGTAAATTACATAGAAGACAATAATCCCTTAAAATACTGAGAACAAAAGAAGCTTAGATTAAATTATTATTGTAATATAAACATGCGGGACATAAAACTCTACGTTACTGTATATTCAACCAGGTATACGTGTGTGTGTGTCTGTGTCTGCGTGCGTGCGTGCGTGCGTGCGTGCGTGCGTGCGTGCGTGCATNAAGAGTAAAACTGTGATACTTTGCATATGAAATACATTTGTAAATTACATAGAAGACAATAATCCCTTAAAATACTGAGAACAAAAGAAGCTTAGATTAAATTATTATTGTAATATAAACATGCGGGACATAAAACTCTACGTTACTGTATATTCAACCAGGTATACGTGTGTGTGTGTCTGTGTCTGCGTGCGTGCGTGCGTGCGTGCGTGCGTGCGTGCGTGCGTGCGTGCGTGCGTGCGTGCGTGCGTGCGTGCATTTGTGGGTCCCACTGCAATTATCATATCTACAAAATGTAATTAGTCCCCTTCTTCATCCTTTTCAACATAATATGTTTTTCAACATGGTTTAAATTCATCACTCCTCTTAACCGCCTTGTCTCTGGGGTTGTTAAACCTCATTCTTTCAGTCATTCTTCATAGCTAAGGTCTCTCAGTTCTGCAATCATATTAGTTGCTCTCCTCTGTATTCTGTCAAGTGTATCTATATCCTTATGATATGGTATCCAAGCTTGTATACAGTATTCTAAATGAGGCCTAACTATACAAAGGTATAATTAGTTTTGTTTTCCTTGTTTGTTATATTTACTATTTAACTAATTTGATCTAGATCTAAATATTCTGTCATCTACATAACACAGAGGTATTGTGGCTTTTGCAAAGGGCTGCATGGATACTGTGTGCACTTATTACTGTCTATAATATTTGGTCCACAACTTGAAATGTTGATAAAAAATCTTCACCTTCCATTCGTGGGGCCTGAACACCGATTTATCGGGGTATCCTACAAGTGTGTACACTAATCGCTAGATGTCATCAGCGTTTCGCAGTAAAGCCATCATACTGCACCCGGATGAAGTCAAAACTTTTGTCGACATTTCAGTACATTATTCACTGAGATTGATCGATATAAACAGTATTTAGAAGCGGTCGCGAATTGGCAATGGATCGGAAATATTTCACCATTCGCGGGATCGACGATTATGAACGGGAGTTACAGTTGTTTGGGTATTTGGGTACACGAAACTATATTTAAATGGCGGCAGCTAGTCCGGGCAGATTTCGTGCTATTCACATTACTGATACGAATGAAAACGACAGCAGTGACACGACGCTAAACAGTACAATTGAGAACGCAGTGAAATTGGCGATGGATGAGTCAAGATTTAACAAGATTGCCATCCCAAAAAACATGTTCCAGATGACAAGTGGACAAGGAAGCCATTGGCTTATCGAGAGTCCAACAATTTTATCATCTATGTGTAGCCCGCTCTTATCATATGTCTGTCAATTCTATTTTTAAACATATTCACACTACTAGCATTAACACAATCATTTGGCAGTTTGTTCCATTCATTTATCACCCTCTGTGAGAAAGAGTACTTTCTCATGTCCACCCTACACTGTTCCTTATGCTAATGCTGCTTTGTTTCCTCTGGTTCTACTGCCTTCTTTAAGTTTGAAGAACATATTCCTGTCAACATCATCATAACCGTTCACTATTTTAAACACTTCTATTTGGTCTCCTCTTAGTCTTCTGGTCTCTAGTGTTGTCAAACCACATTGTAATAAGCGGCTTTCATAACTAAGCCTCCATGCTTGTATACAATATTCCAAATGTGGTCTAACTATTGCTATGTACAGGGGTACAATTAGTTGTTTCTCCTTATACGTGATAGTTCTCCTAATTAACCCTAGAATTTGATTTCCTTTCGAAGCAGCAATCCCACATTGCTCTGAAACTTTCATGCCAGCACTAAATGTTACACCTAAGTCCTTTTCTTGTGTGGTTCTACCTAGTACAGCATCCCCCATTTTATATTCTTCGTCCATGTTTCCATGTCCCATGTGTATCCATTTACACTTCCCAAAATTGAATAACATTAGCCATTTTTCTGACCATTTAACTAATTTATCTAGATCATCCTGTAAACT
>SDWI01002242.1:6080-44920 GCA_009193005.1 Lamellibrachia luymesi
GTGTGCGTGTGCGTGTGCGTGTGCGCGTGTGTATATATTATTTGTATGCAATTATTCCCCATCATAATCGCAGGTTACTGGTTTTATATTGTTTATATTCTATAGAGAGAATATATAATGTTCTTTCCACATAACATGTGTTATTGCAGACTGCTCAATTTTCGTTGTCATGAAAACCAAAAGACAAGTCTACTTTTTTGACATTATTTATTACCGTTTCCTTCAGATCCTAGGTAGCAGTAACATTATTCCTACTCTAATCATGTATGTTTGTTTCCTGTGTGTGTTTCGTCCTTGGCTCAGCCTCTGTCATTTGCTATGGGGGCGGACTCTGACACAAGTCACAAAGGAACGCATTGATTTCTTTCCTGAAACGTTCTCTGTCTGATTGTAAAGATTTCCTCTGGAATTTATTTCTATCTCATGTATCTACCTCAAGTATATACCTCATGTATCTTCCGCATGAATCTACCTGGTATATCTACCTTATTTATGTACCTCGTGTATCTACCGCATGTATATATTACATATATTTGCTGTATATGTCTACCGCATATGTCTACCGCGTGTACCAATCATATGTATTATTGCATATACAATATTCAATCCCTTTGAATCATTCTGATATATTATTTAATGTATAACCTAACTACATACATCATTTTCTAGGTTTCAAAAAAAAGTTGGCAACAGTCCACTACAGCACATATCCTCAATTTGGCACATGTCCAAGACAAGGCACCAAGAGAACTCGTGACAATTACTCGAATCAGTTAAAAGGCCCAACACCTTTCTCCCATTTCATTCGGCGATTGCAAGAGCTCCGGGTACCAGACTCAGGTAAGTGCACTTTTACGCAACTGTTGCCACGTATGGTGCAAATTAACCACTGGCAAACCTGTTTGTTTGTGATGTACTGTGTGGTTGGTGGTTATTTTACCAAGTCTATGTTATCTTATAAAGCCTACGTCGTCGTTACCGTGTTGTAGAGACAATGCGTGTCTTCATCATCCTTCTAATCGCCTGTCTCGCGTTGCCGGCTTTGGCTGACGACAATGCAGCTCAATTGGAAGAAACTGTATGACCACTTGTAGGCAGAAAAAAAAATCTTATCTGCTTAGAATTGCCATTAGAATGTCTTGTAAAAATAATACAAATCGGTTAAATATTAACAACTCTTCTTCGGCCCCATTGAATGTACTACGGGGCAATGAGAAACAATTAATATATTTAGAATGTTCCATGTCCAAATATTGATACGCGGTATTTACAGTTCTGCTTTTGTAATTTAAGCAATCCTTTAATTGTTATTTGTATTGCTAATTAGTAACGTTCTGCCGATATATTTAGTATTTTCATTCTGTATTAGGATGACGACTCATCAATGAGTCTGAGAGAAGTCAACGACGATGTGTCCGGTACGTGTCCGTTGCGTACATTCTCGTTGTTATTGTGATTGTCGTGTACTAGATTTTGCATACATTATCAACGTTGTTGCAACGTATAACGGGGTGTATCCCTTCTCTCGGACGGCCTCTGCTCAAACGCCCATGTGCTACTTCCCTGATAAACAGCCTTGTGATAGTCTCTTCTGTAGCAGTGGTCTACAAATGGGAATCGTCCTTCTCTGTCTCGCCTCTTACAGCTGATGCAGTTTCACGAAGTTGCATTGGTGGTATCCGCGTCTCAGTTAACAGTGAAAACCATTCTCAGCATTCGGGCAAAGCTGTCATCCGATATGCAATATTCGGATTAGTTACATATGTACTCACTTCATTTATAGTTACTCTAATTCAAACTACAAAGATCATGTGTCTTTTCGTTTCCTTTCAAGGTCGCAGCAAGAGAGAGGAAAATCCTCTTCTGGCCGTTCACCGTAGAATTCGACGACGTACGTATTCCGAACATTTTCGCTCATTATTCTTCCACTAAATAAAGTTCATCCTACATTGTAATCAAACAAATCCTGTCAAGAATAGCACACACTGTGTTGCATATATGACGCACTTTCATAAGAGTGACATGTGGAGAACGCTTGTAGGGGTCGGGAGTTCACACGATCGCGTGACGGGAATATAATTAACCCCCTTAAAATTACGATCATTTCGGCCTACAGTGTTATCATGATATTCTTCAAGAAACATTCAAATGTCGTGTATTTTTTAATATCTTTATCAAAGCACATTAATTTATATATATTGTGTATTATGTAATATGTTTCTACTATCAAACTAAAAAGGGTAAAAAAATCAAATAATACGTAATTGTTATGGTCGAACAGTAGTCATTGCTTAATACTTATACAGCTGCGTACGTTTTTAACGGAAGTAGAATTATGTATTATATGTATGTACCATTGTATTTGTAGAAACTGGTTATAGTAGCGTTAGGTGCAAGAGAGGCTCTTGCTACTGCAAAGGCCACACGTGCAAAAGCTGGTGTAGACTGGGTGTGCCCGTATGCAAAGCTAGGTGTCGCCACTGGCACATCTGCGGGGCCTCATGCAAAAAGAGTTCTAACGGAAAGAAGAGCTGCACAGCACATGGCCGAAACATCAAGTGTGGTTGCAGAGTCTTGTCGGGAACGGCCTATTGCGAAGGACGTTAAAGGTTATGTTCGACATACAACGCTCCGCTATGCAGCGAGGCCTAAAGATGAGACGTGTTGTTCTGTCGAAAATAAAATACATTATATATAAATAAATGTGACTGTTTTCTTGTTTGTGTGTGATTGACTAAATGAAGTGAAATAGAGCAACTAATTTTACGTGTAGAAATCGTCACGAGTCCATACGTGGTTGATTCCCTCGCCCTAGAGTTTGTGTATTCCAGTACATCCACGTCACATTCTTGTTAGTTTAGAGCTATTGTATTGGTTCAACATCCGCACGCACACCCACAAAAACAAAACCCCCAAAACAAACACGCACACAAGCCAAACACACTACACAGGCACATATGCGCGCACACACACAGGCGCACACATACAACAAAAACAAGCACAAACATACATGCACAGACAAACTCAATAGAACGTTCACAAACTACATACCCGCAAATATACACACGCGCGCGCGCGCACACACACACACACACACACACACACACACACACACACACACACACGCACACACACGCACATACACCCACACATGCACAGGGCGCCTTGATGGAAAGTCTAGCTAGCGATATTTCACACCAGCCCCTTACGCCAAATGTTACGTCAGCCCGTTGCTCCAAATGTTACGCTAACCCCCTAAACTAATGTAACATGCCAACGGTAGCTCCAGTGAACGACGCGTAGCTCCACCGGAGCGCACACGTTTGCTTACCTAGGGGGTATATTTTCACACCTATCACTCTGCTGGTCAACGGTAAGAGCCATGTCAAACAACATCAACACACTCTCAGTCAAAGTGAACGGCGCTACTGCATATTCGTATACAACCGACTAAAATATGGAAAGAGCGGATCATTCGGAAGTCGCTGAAAGCCCTCCACTCAAAGGTCCCTCAAGCGGCATCGAAGCGTGTTCTTGGTGTCATTTATCGCCGATAATACCAATTTCAACGAACATATGGGTCATATATAACAAGATTTAACAATGTCGCCACGGGAATTTACGCGATACAGATGGCAAATGGACAAGGAAGCCCTTAATGTATCGAGTGTATAACACATTTTTTTGGTTCCCTTATCCAACCTGCGTTGTCCTCAATTAACGCTCCTATATGTCCCCTTGTTTTACTGTCTAGTGTAAGTTTGAAGAACATATTTCTATCAATATTCTCAAAACCAATCAATATTGTATAACTAAGGTATGTGAACCAGGCTCTGTACCAAGTGTAGTGCGCCAGTTGCAGCAGACTAGGCCTTGTATCGATAGTTACCCTCACCAGGCACCTCACCGTTTAATGCTAACTGCCTTGTGCATCGGCAGTTACACCAACCAGGGAACTCACCGTTTAGTGCTGCCTAGTACATCGACAGATACACTCACCAGGCACCTCACCGTTTAGGTTTGTCTAGTGCATCGTCAGTTACCCTCATCAGGCACCACACCTTTATGTGATGTACACCGGCAGTTAAACTCACCTGGTACCTCACAGTTTAGTGATATCTAGTACACCGGCAGTTAAACTCACCTGGTACCTCACATTTTAGTGATATCTAGTACACCGGCGGTTAAACTCACCTGGTACCTCACAGTTTAGTGTTGTCTAGTACACCGGCGGTTAAACTCACCTGGTACCTCACAGTTTAGTGATATCTAGTACACCGGCGGTTAAACTCACCTGGTACCTCACAGTTTAGTGTTGTCTAGTACACATGCAGGTACACTCACCAGGCACCACACCGGTTAGTGCTAAATGGCTAGTAAACGTAAACGCCATTGATGCGGAGGGCAAATGTTAGCACATTGCATTATCCTAATATTTCGGTTCTGTGGTAGCTTTGTTTTAGAGCTGCGACGACGTGTATGCGTGCTTGAAGGGAAATCGGGGTAGAACGGCTCTCCACTGGGTGTGCAGCACCCTCGAGAGCATCGCCCGAACTGACGGTCTTATGACAGTCTTCCGACAGACAACGCGCAGCAGAGGCTCGCGACCGCCGCTGGCTAGGATGACGTCGCTAGCCTGCTCGTACCAGCCGCAGGTGACATCAATGACTTCAGTGCCGATGGTTCTACAACCCTCTGCCACACTGACAGTGAAGTGCTTTCCGTTACTGACCGGCCGAAGCGTGACACGCGCATGGAGAGGCTGCCCGAATGAAAACACCAACCACTGTTTCCGCTAGCATATGAACAATGGCGACATAGCAAGATACGTGGGCGTGGTTGGTGGCTGAAAGATTTGTTGATGTGGTACGTGGGTCAATAAGGTTACATATTGTTTGACCAGAAGCACGAACTTGTATACACCAGCACCCTGATGTGGTATTGTTATACGATACTATCCAACAATGTTAAAACACAATGCAATAAAAATGTTGCACCACATGTACGTGTGTATGAACAGTTATACAAGAAGTATTGTTCTTATGTGCCGCCATAGAATTTCTCAAGACAGCACACCCTGGTAAACACTGTGCGGGACATTTGTAGCACGAATATAATTAGTATTTTCTGGCCTCTCCTATTTTGTTTGCTAGGCACAAGTTTCAATGTGCATTTTTTATACTATGTCATGCAAAATACGTAGTTCTTGTCAAACTTTGTATACTTCATTATGCTTACTAATGTTATAACGTAATTACTTGAGGAATTGTTAAGTACATCTAACCTCCTAAAAATATATTACAAGGGAAGGATGTAGAAGGATCCGCATACATCGTTGTACTTCTAATTGCATATATGTTGTATAGTACTAATAACTCTATTATATTACTACTGTGTACGCCACCCTGATAGGAGATGTGCCTATGAGTTAGAAGTATGGTGGCAGTACTGTTTTGGCTACCCGGACTTGTAAGATTCTGTCACTGCAGATTGTGCGTGTAGTGATGAATATCACATGATATAGCGTCCGTATCTGTGATGACATCAGATATACGGACGCATATTCCAGTACTTGTGTAGACCCATAGAGATTGTTTAATGCACCAAGCAGTGTGTCAGATGTTAAATTTCTGCAACACGATTCTAGTGCGAATATTATTTTGTCACACATCCGACTGTTTTCTTTAGACTACAGCCTATTTGCACATTATATGTCCAAACATTACGCTCCTGAGTCTACAGCGTAGTTATATACGTCAACACAAAAACGTGTGACCGAGTTCAACAACGAAGTTATTTATATTAATAGTGTTTGCTGTTTTGTTTAGCCTCATGTGTTACAGTGCATTCCGCTTAGTAACATCACGGATAACAGCCGTATAGTAGAATCAAATTGCTGTGACGGATTCATTCCCTATTCCCGCTATGTTAAAATTAGTAAAATCACTTCCGCCGGTTAGTAGAATCAGCTGTACGTAAAACGATACATTATAGGTCAAAATACCAGGGTATTTCTGCATAAAGTTTTTCTATACCATGTTCAGTATTTGTGATGCGAAAAAACAATACAATGCTTTGTAGAGGTAAAACGGTAAAACATTAAATAAACTTAAATAATACTTATTAGTTATTACAAGCCCTCGCGAAATTTACTAAGTTGCGACGTTTACATCGTTCAATGTTAAAGGTAGTAACGTTTTTGTGAAACATGGATGCTGAATACTTGCATTCTAGTGCGTGCGTGCTCGTGCTCGTGCGCATGCATGTGTGTGTGTGAACTTATATTCCCATAGTTTTGTTCGACCCTCTGTTTTTTTACCAACCTCTGACTCTAGAGACAACGCCTTACGCTTGTCATTGTCTGTGGCGTCGTAGTCGTAGTTTTGTGATATATTTATCTGTGTCAATTTCACGAAGTACCTATTCTACTTACCAACATTGAACGATCTACAGCTGTTCGTTAAGCTTGAAACAGTGTAGAAGATTTTTTTCGAAAATGTTTGTTGACAATATTACATTTGCTTAATTTGAGGGTGTGTCTTAGCATCGCGTCAGTTTGATTCAAGCGCGAACTGACGTATATGCACTCGCATATATATATATATATATATATATTTATGTTCTACCCTATGTTGCTTACTGAGGCAACACTTTTTAGTAGTGTTCACCAGTTGCGTGCATAGCTAGGTTGAATAATGTTACTTATGCGTCCGACTATTTTCGTCGTGCCAGAATCTATTTTCACGTTATTTCTTTTGTGCGAAGCGTCGCTCTTCCATTGAATAACATACGTCAGCAGAAAGGACAGATACGCCGTTATTGTTTTTTCCACACAACGTCTGCAGTATGTGTCTCGTGCTTTAAACACGTGTATGGGACGGGAAGGCAATAATGTAGTACGACAGAAAGGACGGTTGAAGTGTGCGCTTGCGTGTGAATGTGCATGTGCGTTTGACTAATTTTATTATGTGCTTGCGGAATAATCCCATCATATTCATACACAGTTTATTTCACACGGTTTATTTTCTATCGAGAAAGAGCGAGAAATATTTACTGACTTAGTCTATTTCATGTTTCCAACACACACGGAACAGGAGCCTATGCAATGTCGTGAAATTTCATACTTTCTTCTGATGAATTTCAGCCGTTTTTCCCCAAAACGCATTGCAATTTTCTGTATAGTTACTGGCGTCAGTATTGTACGTTACCGTATTGAGGTAGACTGGGTCGAGTGAATGTTATTTATTTTTATTATATGAACTGGATGGTATACTTTCTACGTTGCGTACATGATACTCCGGTGAGCTCTTAAGGCATTTTTGGTGCAATATATTTTCTTTTCTTTTGAGAAGAGATGTCATTTGTAAAGCTTGCTCTCGAATTGTATTTAAGTCATGACACAATATGCGTGTAGGTTTGCGTTTAACTTAAAACACGATACAGAGCCAAAATAGCAGATTTGTTGGCCAGTCACAAACTGACTATTCAAATCAAGCGCCGAGGCAATGACCTCCAAGTTTAAGTCAAGTCTTGAGTCAGTTCTCTGAATTCCAAAACAAGTAAAGTCAAAATGTGCGACCCGGTTCCACTTCGAGTAAAGAGTTACGTACTAAAATCAACGCTGAAGTCCTGCTCCATCCCGATTAACACATGAAAAACGACAGCAACAAATCGCCCTCTTTGGTGTCACACTTGCTACACCGGTCTACAGGACTTCGAGCAGCAACAACTACAAATAGTCAAACACCGGAGAACACAGCGGAAGAATGGTCAACCTCCGCAGGGACCTGCGACCACCTATGACTGTACTATCTGTGGACGCCAATGCGCGTCGTGTATCAGCTTGTCCAGTCACCGGAGAAAGCACAACTGACTCGGGATGAGATCCGTCGTTCGACGGCTCACTCCATATATGTATATANGTACTAAAATCAACGCTGAAGTCCTGCTCCATCCCGCTTAACACATGAAAAACGACAGCCTCAAATCGCCCTCTCTGGCGTCACACTTGCCACACCGGTCTACAGGACTTCGAGCAGTAACGACTACAAATAGTCAAACACCGGAGAACACAGCGGAAGAATGGTCAAACTCCGCAGGGACCTGCGACCACCTATGGCTGTAATATCTGTGGACGCCAATGCGCGTCGTGTATCGGCTTGCCCAGTCACCGGAGAAAGCACAACTGACTCGGGATGAGATCGGCTCACTCCATATATCAACAGTTACGACTCGAGTCAACTAGTCTGCAAAATACACTTGCAATATGTATGTCACTTTGGTCAAATTTGTTTTATGACTTCAACTACAGTTGTCACTATCCAGTACACACTGCCACTTATTTATTTGTATTGATCCTAAGTACGATATTACATTATGTGCACTGAATCCACCCTTGTGAACTCGGGTGGAATTTCCGTCGAGATTTAGAATGCAGTATGAATCTACTGCACTAATCTTCAGCATGTAGCTGTCGTTCGTATCTACCGTAAGGACGTATCTTACATATCTAAACATATTGCGCACACACATTCTGAAGTTTCATAAAAAGGGTGGCACTTGTCCAACACAAGCCACCAAGAAAAGAATGGAGAACGTGACAAAAATCACGAATGACGTCTACTCGAATAAGTAAAAAGGCCAACTTCCATTAATCATTTCAGGCAAGTGCAAGAGCGAAGCCAAGAGTAACGACATCTACACAAGTAGGGAGGGTCGTATGCAAATGGAGGAACTGCAATATTTCTGGAAATGCGTCAAGTGTCGGTGCAGCCTCTGATGGAAAAGGTTTTTTCCAGTTCATGTTAGTTTCAATAGTTCTGTTCGTCAGAGGCCACACAGCTGAACAGACTAAGTTGCAGTGTTACCCTGTTGCAAATATCGATAATAAAACACATTTTTAGCTAAGTGTGATTTAACAGAAGTGATTCCAAATCGACAAATGAGTTATTTCAAGTTATCGCAACGGCTAAAATACCGCATAACACGAGTGATTAAAGCTCGACAACTGAGTGAGTGACAGTTAGATTCCAGTTGTCGCAACAGCTATAATTAAAGCAGTAGCATTTCCTACCTCTCTCTCACATACCTTCATATGGTACGCCGAGGACCTACAAGGCATGAACAAGTTTTGAAATTTTGTTTTTTTAATGATTGCTGAATATATGTATAGCGTATTAGATTTCGTTCAGTTAGGGTGTGTCTTGGCATCGTGTCAGTTTTTTTATTTTTACGGGCTTGAACTGACGCATGTGCACTCAAATATTCATATTTATGTCCTATCATCTGTAGTCTTCCGACCCAAGACTTTTAATAGCATGTACCAGTTGAGTCACGCAGCCGTGCAGTGAAACCACACACGTGAACGAGATGACAAGCATTACGACACCCCCGTGAATTTGCGATAGAGATGTAGTGTAGGGAACGAGAAAGAAAGATAGTGATGGGAGAGACAGGAGAATTGAACAACAAGCAATTGCAATGCCATGTGTGCTTGTGTGCTTGTGTGCGTGTGTGTGTGTGTGTGTGTGTGNGTGTGTGTGTGTGTGTGTGTGTGTGTGTGTGTGTGTGTGTGTGTGTGTGTGTGTGTGTGTGTGTGTGTGTGTGTGTGTGTGTGTGTGTGTGTGTGTGTGTGTGTGTGTGTGTGTGTGTGTGTGTGTGTGCGTGTGTGCATGTGCTAGTGCGTGAGTTGTCATGAAAACGACAAGACAAGTCTACTTTCTTGACATTACTTATTACCGTTTACTTCAGAGCATAGGATGCAGTAACATTATCCCTACTCTAATCATGTTCGCTTTTAAACCGTAGGTGCTTCATACGTATTTCCTGCACATATCTATGCAATGTTTCTTTGTTTCCTTTGTGGGTGTCTTCCTTGACTCAGCATATGTACTTCTCCACTCTGGGGGCGGGCCCTGACGAAGTCACAAAGGAAGGCGTTGATGTATTTCTTGAAACTTTCTCATACCTGATTGTAACGATTTCCTCTGGGAGTTCATTCTGCTTCATCTCCCTCGTGTAGATACTTCATGTATATAACGCATGTATCTACCTCATGTATCTACCTGGTGTATCTACCGCATTTATCTATTGCATATGTCTACCGCATATGTCTACCGCATATACCAATCATATGTATTATACAATATAATATAACGTCCCTTTGAATCATTCTGACCTCTTATTTAATGTTTAATCTAATGGCACACGTTATTTTCTCGGTTAAAAAACGAAAAGTTGGCTACCGTCCCACTACCGTACATTGATTCAAGTTGGCACAGGTCCAAAACAAGGCACCAAGAAAACTCGTGACATTTACTCGAATCAGTTAAAAGGGCCAACACTTTTCTCCCATTTCATTCGGCGACTGCAAGAGCTCCGGGCATCTGACTCAGGTAAATGCACTTTTACGCCACTTCGTATGTTGAAAAGTAACCACTGGCCAACCTGTTTTTTTGTGACATACATTGTGGTTGGTGGTTATTTTACCAAATCTATGTTGTCATTACCGTGTTTTAGTGACAATGCGTGTCGTCATCATCCTTCTATTCACGTGTCTCGTGTTGGCGACTTTGGCTGACGACAATGCGGCTCAATTGGAGAAAACGGTAGGATCACAGATGTACAGAAGAAAATGGCTTATCTGCTTAGAATTATTGCCACTAGAATGTCGTATGACAAGAATCTGATATGGTCATACACGAACAATTCTACTGCGGCCCCATTAAATGTACTATGTGGCAATGAGAAATAATTAATATAATTAGTACGTTCCATGAGCATATATTGATACATGGCATTTACAATCCTGATTTTGTAATTTTAAACAATCCGCTGATTATTGGGTTTCTTGCTAATAAGTACAGTTCTTTCGATACATGTTGTAGTTTAATTCTGTATTAGGATGAAGATTCATCAATGAGTCTGAGATAAGTCATCGACGAAGTGTCTGGTACGTGTCCGTTGCCTACATTCCCGTCGTTATTGTGAATGCATTGTATTATGCAACGGAATAGATTTTGGATATATAATTGCATTGTAATAGCGAAAATCATCGCATCAGCTCTTCTCACGCACCGCATCACTCAATTGATGTTGAATGAAATGTCATCACCTTCTTTCGATCCCGTATTATCAAGTTTATTGCAACATATGTTGGTGTTCGAAATGCGTCCTCTCTCTCGGACGCCCTCTGCTCGAACGTACATGTGTTTCATAGAAACAGTGTTGTGACAGTCTCTTATGTAGCAGTGGTCTACGAACGGGAGTCAACTTTCTCGTCTCTGACAGCTGATGCATTTTCACATATTTGCATTGGTGGTATGCGTGTCTCCTTGTATAGTGAACACCATTCTCAGCATTCGGAGAAAGCTGCCAACCAATATGCAACAATCGGATTAGTTACTTATATACGCACTTTATTTTAAATTTACTCTAATCCAAGCTACAAAGTTCTTGTTTCCTTTCGTTTCCCTTCAAGGTCGCAGCAAGAGAGAGGAAAATCCTCTTCTGGCCGTTCACCACAGAACTCGTCGACGTACGTATTACGAACATTTTCTTTCATTATTCTTCCATCAAATGTTATATATTGTACACGCTTTACCCAGAGTAATGGATATTTCACGGTGAAAAAATATTTTTCAATATGTTACTATTATATCTCCTGATATTACGTATGCAATATATTAGCGAATGTTATGTAATCAAAAATAAATCCTGTCTAGAATAACATCCACTTACTTGCATATAGGACGCTCTTTCATAACAATTACATAATATAACCGTTTCTGTGCTCTTCCTCCTTGTTCCCTGCTGTACAGTGGCGAGGGTTAGGTAAAATATTGTCGCGCCACTCTTTCTGTTCTTTCTTTCCATGGTTTTCTATCTGCCGCCCCCTCTCCATTGTCATCCTCCCCCGATATTATCATGTCCCTCCTCACGCAGTCCTCCCATCACAGCTGTGGCCTTCCCCTTTTCCTGCGTCCTTGGTGTGTTTCCACCTCTGCTCTCTTTGCTAGTTTGCTTGCATCCATTCTTAACAATCTTTTTGTTAGGCTGCATTGCATCCCAACCTCTTTCCTCGGGTCGTTCATCCTTTTCCTATCCACCCTCTTTGTTCTTGTTATTCGACGAACCCAGTTGTTCTCACAAACTTGCAGCTTCTGTTGTTGTTGTTCTGTCAACGCCACTGTCTCCAGACCATACAGGCATGCTGGTGTAACACACGTTCTCGGGACTTTCCCTTTCAGCCTTTTCTGTCCAACAGGACTCCGTCTACCTTTCTCCAAGCATTCGCTCCCGGTAGTGTCCGACGTCGCCCGTCTGCCTCTGAATGCCCATCCTCCATAGCCATTCCTCCAAGGTACACACAGCCATCCACTTGCTTGATCTCGTTACCATCCAACCTGATGTTCAACTCCTCTCTCTCTCTCTGATGTCCAACCCACACAACTTCTGTCTTCTCAAGGCTCGTTCTCAGTCCGTACTTCTCGAACACCCCCTTCCATTCCTCCAGTAGTTCTTGTTTGCTTTCAGCTATTATGGCCTACGCTACGACAACATATTATTAAAAATCATACTTTAAATATTCAAACAACTTGACACGCAAATGTGTTTTAATCAACCGATTAAAAAATATGATGAAACTCATTATATATTAATGAATGTCGCCTTAAAGAGTGGGGTATTCACATGTTCACGCGAAGGGAATATTGTTAACCGCCTTAAAATTACGTTCTTTTCGGCTTGCGGTTTGATCATGATATCCTTCCAGAAACATTCGAATGTTCGTATATTTTTAAAATGCCTTCATTATGATACTTTTGGGTGGTGAATATGTAATAATGCATGCTATATAACATGATTTACTATCAAACTAAAGAAATATAAATATCTAGCGCCGTATCGTTTTAACATAAACATAATTTTCAGCAAGACAATATGAATTATATTTAGGTAATATTGCTTTTGTAGATCCTGATGATTGTCGCCAAATTTGCAGGAAAGGCTCGTGCTACTGCAGAGGCCACACTTGTAGATGCACGTGTAATAGGCGGGGTTACCCCAAGTGCACAGCTAGGTGTCGCTGCCGACATACCTGCGGGGCCTCGTGCAGCGGGAAGCGCTGCACTGCGTCTGGCAAACGCGTCAAATGCGGTTGCAGAGCTTGGTGGAGAAAGGCTTATTGCAAAGGAAAATAATGTTTGTGTTCTCCAGATGGCGCTCCGCTCTGCAGCGTGGCCTAGAGATGAGAAGTGTTGTACTGTTGCATTTGTCGACAATAAAACGCATTCTAAATAAGTGTGACTTTTGTCTTGTGTGTGTTTGTGAGTGACTATATGAAGTGAAATATAGCAACTAACTTTGCGTGTAGAAATGGTCAGGTGTCTATAAGTGTTCGATACCCTCGCCCCTTGCCATTCGCTAGAGTATATCTAATTTATATTATTCCAGTACATCGGTAACACTTTCTGGTTAGATTTATGGCTATACACGCACGCACACCCACACAAGCACATGCCCAAACGCACACACGCACGGACACAAACCCAAACACAAAATTTACACTTGGTACACACGCACCCACACTCACACTTATAAAAACAAACACATAAAAAACTCACAAACAAACACAAACACACACACAAAAACAAACACATCGCACACACACTACATCCACTACACACAAGCGCTCGCACGCGCGCACGCTCGCACGCACTCACGCACACAAACAAAAAACAAACACAAACAAACATACACGAACATAAACACGCGCGCGTGCACACACAGCACGCTCGACCCCACACGCACACACACACAAACACAGACACGCGCGCGCACATGGGCATGTTTGTTCGGGAGTACCCCTGTACTCAAGGAATCCTCTTATGTTTGTGTGGACACTGTGTACAGTGTGTAACCAAAATGTAGGCGCACACACGCATGCACGCAGCCATGCATGCATGCGTGCATGCGTGTGCGCTGGCACACACACACAAAACGTACGAACAACGTACGAACAAATCGTACGAACGAACGAATGCAGTCACATACGCACGCACGGAGCGAAAGTACTGAACATATTCAGCTTGTTTCGACGAATAGTGTCATAAATAGGCTTCGTTCTTTCAACAAGAGAATTCTGGTGAAAGCCTGGAACTGTTCCGGTCCAATCCTCTTAACATTTCGGACACTCTCAACTGCAGCAGGACCTGCCATTTCCTTTTTGTCAAGGACAACCAGATCCATACTTTCTTCCGGATACGGGTTGCCAATATTTTCTATCACGCTGACAAGGGAGCGGACATGTTTGGCGAATGAAGTCTGCATACTTGGTGTCTGGTCGTGGCGGGATGTGTCTATTCGCCTCCCCCAGTTCTCGTCCCCATCTTGGTACTCTTTGTGGTCCTAGCAATTTCTGGTCCAGCAACCATCCAACGCAGCAGGGCCATGGGCCTGTTCGGTGAGGCCAACTTCTCCGCCATCTAATTTGATGCAGGAGTTGTTCTGTTCATGTGCCTTGTCCATTGCGATCGTAGAGAACACCTTCGTCTACTACTACTGCTACTATTACTACTACTACTACTACTACTACTACTACTACTACTACTACTACTACTACTACTACTACTACTACTACTACTACTACTACTACTACTACTACTACTACTACTACTATTATTATTACTACTACTACTACTACTACAACTTGTACTACCAGGTGCCAAGCCAGTTATTGTTATCTACATTTCCCACTGGCTTCCTTTCGGAACCTCACTGCCTAATTAGATTAATTAGTCCAATTAGACTGATATGTTTCCTGTACAAATAAAATTATTAGCTCTTCCCTAAGCACCTTCATAAAGGAATTAATCCCCACTGTCAACCTGAAGACCTACCCAGTTGAACATGTATGTAAAATAAAAGTAACCGCACGCGGCAATTTTATAAAATGGCTGTCACAGCCGTCAGGGGTAAATATAAACGTCTACATATGTGCCAAATGTTGTGCATTTATCACAAAACAGCCTGGGGCGAAGGGCCTATTGCAAAAGACGTCAAACGTTATGTTCACCAGATGGCGGTCCGCTGTGCAGCTTGGCCTAAAGATGAGAAGTGTTTTACTGTTGCATATTCATTTAGAGCAACTAATTTGCGTGTAGAAATCATCACTTGTCCATCAATGTTCGATACTCTCGCAACTTGCAATTCGCTAGAGTAAGTCTATACTTCAATTATTCCAGTTCGTCGACATCACTTTCCGGTTATAGTAGTGCTGTTGTAGTCGCTAAACACGCGAAAGCACGCACATCCACACAAACACGAACCCAAACACACACACACGCACACAAACTCAAACACAACATATGCGCACTACACACGCACACACACACACACACACACACACACACACACACACACACACACACACACACACACACACACACACACACACACACACACACACACACACTCACATATGTACTCACACATGCACACACACGCTCGCACGCACGCACACACACGAACATGTTCATTTGTAAGTACCTGTGTACTCAATGAAATGGGTCCCTTTATGTTTCTGTGGACAATGTGTGTAGTTTACAACCAATATGTGGGTGCGCGCACGAACGCACGTACGAACGCACGCACGCAGGCACACACACACAAACAAACACACACTCGTAGGAACGAACGCACGCTCGCACTCACCCACCCACGCACACATGCCTGCGCATGGTTTCTCTGGGTTGACTTATGAAGACAACCATAAGTGTGTGGGTACCAATATAACTGGGATTTCTGTCATATTTACATCTAAGGATGCCTTAGGCTTTCTGCAATACAGTAAGTCATTGTCTTCAAAAACGTCAACGTATTGACAACATCTGATGCATATTCTTCACTATTTTTGGATTTAGGACAGGAGCACTGATTCGATATACTTGTGTAAGGTGGAATGCCGGGAGTAGTTGAGCACTCAGCCGTGACGCGCTTCTAGCAAGAGCCACCTCGAGACGAGCAGTGGCACTGGCAGAACTTAGTGGTCCCCCTCAAAAGGGCGCGTTGATGGAAAGTCTAGGTTGCGATATTTCATGTCAGCCCCTTGCCCTAATGTTACGCTAGCAACCTACACTAGCGTGACAGGCCAAAGATATCTCCAGTACACGACGCAAGGCAGCGTTTGTTTAGCTAGGGGCTATAATTTTCCACCTGCCCCTCTGCTGACAAAAAGCGCCATGTCAAAACAACACGATCACATAATCAGTTAAAATGAACGGCGCTGTTGCATATTCATATGAAACCGACTGAAATTAGGAACATTCTTTGGATCACAGCCATTGTGTACGTTGTATGTTTGGGCGAGCAGTTCTCTCCCCTGTCTGCTGCTTAGTTGTATGCGTCAACAGAAAGCATTGTGTGACCGATTTCATATATCATGGAATATGTTATAATATTTTCATTAGTGTTTCATTTCTTTCTTTCTTCTTCTATGCGTAATGTATGCACCAGTTGCGTATGTACAGCCTACCTGTGTTGAATATGTTTTGTCACGCACCCGATTATCTGATGTGCAACCATGCCTATCACATGATACTAATACAGATATGGACGCATATTTTAATCTACTTTACGGGCGGCACAAACGGTAAAAAGGGTGCTTTGAAGGCACAGGGCATGAAACTGTACGAACCACTAAACTAAGAATACACAAATGTAGCTAGATGATGCATTCACACATTGTATGACGTAGTAATAATACAGCCACAATGTGTTTTAAATTTCCTTGTTATACAATGCAATACTATATAAAATAGTTTTATTGCACTAACATACTAGGGCGATCCAAGCTCGGCAGACAAAACAAAAGGGGTTAAGCAGTTCCTAATTGATAATTGTTCCATTTGTAAACAGTTGCATTGGTACTGAACATGATTTTTTTCTATCAAGAAAGAGCAAGAAATATGCACTAATCAATTTCATCGTTCCAACAAATGCGGTACAGCAACATTTGCAATGTCGTTTGTCATGAGATAGTCTACGTTCTTCAGATGAATTTCAGCCGTACATCGACAACACTTTCTGAGTAGAATGAACAGGCTAAACACCCACACAAACACAAACCCCAAACACACACGCACACAAACCCAAACACAACGCATATACATTACACACACACACACACACACACACACACACACACACACACACACACACACACACACACACACACACACACACACACATACACACCCAAACACAAAGCACACTAACTGCACACGCGCACACACACAAACGCGCGCGCGTACGCACACTCACACACACGCACATGCATGTACGCACGCACGCACGCACGCACGCACACGCATTCAAACAAAAAACACAATGCTGCTTTGTGTCCTATGGTTCCACTGTTTTGTGTGTGTTTGAAGAACATATGTCTATCAATATCCACATAACCATTCAATATTTTATAACTAACGCCTCTGTACCAGGCATTGTATCAGGTGTAGTGCGCCAGTTGCAGCAGACTAGGCATCGTACCGGCAGTTGAGGCTCGCGACCTCCGCTGGCTGCGATTACGTCGCCAACCTGCTCGTCCCAGCGGCAGGTGACATCAATGCTTTTAGTGCAGATGGTTCTACAACATTTTGTCACACTGACAATGATGCGCCTTCCGGTACTGTCGCGTCGAAGCGTGACACGCGCAAGGAGAGGCTGCCGAATGAACACTCCGACCACGGTTTCCGCTACCAGAAGAACACTGCCGACTAAGCAAGATACGTGAGTGTAGTGCCCTCTCGCGCATTTCAGACTGCCTGGACAACTGGTCACAAACAGTGGTTGATGGCTGAACGATGTGTTGATGTGGGACATTGGTCAATATGTTATATATTGTTCGACCAGAAGCACCGACTTGTATACACCAGCACACTGACGAGGTTAATCTGAACAAAATATGCAACTGCCTTAATGTAGTGTTGCTATACGATGATATCCAACAATGTTAAAACGCAGTGCAATACAAGAATAGTTATGAAAAGTTATACAAGAAGTAATATTCTTAAGTTCGCCATAGAATTGCTCAGGAGAGCATGCCCTGGCAAACAATGTAGCGGACATTTGTAGCACGAATATAATGAATATATTCTGGCCTCTCCTATTTCGTTTACTAGGCACAAGTTTCCATATGCATTTCTTAAATATTACTATACTATGTGATGGGAAATACGCAAAGAGGGGGGAGTAAAGGCTGCGGAAGCAGAACGGTAATTATTGTCATAATTGTATCTAGTATTCTGTTTACTAACGTTATACCGTAATTGCTTAAGGAATTGTTAAATACTGCTAACCTTCTAAAAATATAAGAGGAATGCAGGATGTGTAATGATCCACATACACAATTGTACTTCTAAATGCATACATGTTTACTGTACTAATGTCTCTAATGTTACTGCTGTGTACGCCACCCTTATAGGAGATGTGACTATGAGTTACTGTACTGTTGTGGCTACCCTGACTTGAAAGGCGCTGCCACAGCGGACTTGATGTATAGCGATGACTATCAGATGAAACTAATACAGATACGGACGCAGATTCCAGTACTTGTGTTGCAGTTCATATTTAGATATAATTCGTTGACTCATAGAGGTTGTATAATACGCCAAGCGGTGTGTCAGATGCTAAACGCTTTTAGTTTGGCCAAACATTACACTCCTGTGTCTACTGCGTAGTTACATATACGTCAACAGTAAAATATGTGTGGCCCAGATCTACAAGGCGTTTATATATATATANGTAAAATATGTGTGACCGAGATCTACAAGGCGTTTATATATATATATATATATATATATATATTAATTATGTTTGATGTCTTGTTTAGCAATACGTGTTGCATTGCATTCCGTTTAACAATACCACGGATAATAGCCGTTTAATAGAATCAAATTGTCTGGGACGTCATTTTCCCTATTCTGTCAATGTCAAAATCAGCAGAACAACTTCCGCCGCCGAGTAGAATCAGGTACACGAGAAACGATACATTGTAGCGCGAAGCACCAGGTTTTTATCTGGATAAGGTTTTTAGGATCCATATTCAGTGTTTGTGATGCGAAAAACGATACAATGTTTTGTACAGGTAAAAAGGGAGAACATTACAAGAATTTAAATATTAGTTACTACAAGCCCTCCCAAAATGTACCTTACTAAGTTCCAAAGTTTACCTCTTCCAATGATGAAGGTAGTAACGTTTTTGTCAAAACATGAATGCTGAATAGCGTGCGTGCTCGTTCGCGTGCACTTGTACTGCCACAGTTTAGTCCTACGCTTAGTTTTGTACTGACTTCTGTATCTAGAGACAACGTATTCAACTGGCCACTGTTTGTGTCTTCGTATTACATATATTTTACGGTGAGAGTGTGCCTTGGCATCGTGTCAGTTTGTGCCAGGCGCGAACTGACGTATATGCACTCGCGTGTATATATTTATGTTATACTCTTTGTGCTTACAGAGGCAACACTTTTTATTAATATTCACCAGTTGCGTGCATAGCTGTGTTAAATACTGTCTTTCATGCATCCGAATATTTTCGTTGCACCACAATATCTTTTCACGCTATTTTTTTGTGCGAAGCGTTGCTCTTTCATTAAATCACAGCAAAAAAAACTAGTGCGCCGTTACTGTTTTATTTTGCAGCATGTGTCTCGTGGTTTAAACACGTGTATGGGACGGAAAGAAATACTGCAGTACGAGAGAGTGTGCTTGTGTCTTATTGTATTATATGCTTGCAACATGAACATTTCATTTTCATACGTAGATGACTTGGTTTACTTTCTATCGAGAAAAAGCGAGAAATATTTGTTTACTTAATATCATGGATCCAACACACAAGGAACAGCAGAATATGCAATGTAGCTTGTCATTAAATATTCTACTTTCTTCACATGGGTCAATTCTGTACGTTACCCTATCAGTGTCGCTTGTAGACTGGGTCGAGTGTATGTTATTTAATTTAGTGTATGAACTGGATGGCAACTCTTCTACTTTGCGTGCAGGATACTCCGGTAAACTCTTTAAGGCAATACTGGTACAATGTATTTTATTTTCTACTGAGAAGAGATGTTATTTGCAACATTTTCTACTGAGAAGAGATGTTATTTGCAACTCTTTAAGGCAATACTGGTACAATGTATTTTATTTTCTACTGAGAAGGGGTGTTATTTGCAACGTTTGCTGTCGAACGGTGATCAAGTCATGAAACAATATGCCTGTAGGTTTGCGTTTTAGCTTAAAACACTCTACAATGCTAAAACAGCAAATTTGTTGGCAAGTCACAAACTGACTAGTCATGACAAGTTTCGAGGCAATGATCTCCAAGTTTAATTCAACTCTCGAGTCACTTATCTGAATTCCAAGTCAAGTTTAGTCAAAATGGGCGACATGATTCCGTTTCGACCAAACAGCTACGACTCGAGTTAACAATTCGGCAAAATAGTATGTATGCTACTTTCGTCAAATTCGGTTTACGACTTCAACTACAGTTGTCTCTATCCACTACACACTGCCACATATTTATTAGTATTAACCCGTTCTGCGTTATTATATGTGCACTGAATCCAGCCCTGTGAACACTGGGGAATTACCTCGAGGTTTAGGGTGCAGTGACATTATTCATACTGTAATGATTTCGGCATGTCAAAGTAGGTGTTTCAAATATTATCCCCACTTGTATATACTGATGATGCCTGTGCTGTAGCTTCCGTTCGGCCATTCTTACCTGTCTAAACATATTGCGCACACACATTCTGAGGTTTCATAAAAAGGGTGGCACTGGTCCAATACAAGACACCAAGATAAAGGTGGAGAACGCGACAACAATTACGAATGACACTTACTCGAATTAGTAAAAAAGACCAACACCCTTTTCTCCCTTCAGCCAAATGCAGATACGAAGCCAGTAGTAAAGATATTTAACCTTGTAGGGCCGTTGCAAATGGAGGAAGTGTGGTACACCTTCAGTAAGATTAAAGCATTTTTGAATGTCGGCCTGCAAGTTACTATCCCATAAAAAGGTAGCACTGAAGGCGGCAGACCTGAAAGAGTGAGAACCACTAAGATTACCACAAACCAATGTTGATCAGTGAGGTAGTCATTAATTTAAGTTTTCAGAAGAACTGAGGAGCTGAGGGAGGGAGATGTTGTGAAAGAGAGTTTCAGGAGGAAGCTAGTGAGGATTCGTTCAAATTGGTCTGGACACAGGTGACAAATGTACGGGAACGGTTGACGAAGACAGCGGATGCACTCATAGTCAAGGGTAGAATGAGAAGAAGAAGAAAACTAATATTGATGTGGGAGGATTGCGTGAAGAGAAATTTAGTGGGATTAGGACGGGAGATGAGACAGAGAACGAGTTATAGACTGAGTGATTGGGGACGGGCGGCATAAACGGTAAAAAGAGTGCAATAAACAGTACGAACCACTAAACTAGCAATACACAAATGTAGCTCGGTGAGGCATTTACACATTGTATGAGGTAGTAACAATATAGCCCCCAATTCCTTTTAAATATCCTAGTTACACAAACCAATACAATATAGAACACTTTGATTGCACTAAAATCCTCGGGAGACCCAAGCTCGGCAACGCACCAAAACAAAAGCGGTTAAGCAGGTTCTAATCGATAAGCATTTCCAGATGTACACAGTTGGATTGGTTCGCTGAGGACCTAAAGGTATCCGCAAGGCATGGAGCAGTGTGAAAGGTTTTTGTTAAAAATGTTTGCTGAATATGTATTGCGTATTACATGTTTTTCAGTCAGGGTGTGTCTTAGCATCGTGTCAGTTGTTTTTATTTTTACGGGCACGAACTGACGCATGTGCACTCGAATATTCATATTTATGTTCTATCCTTTTTTTGTTTACCGAGGAAAAACGTTTTAATGGTATGTACCAGTTGCGTGTGTACCTGTGCTGAATACCGTTGTGTCACGCAACAGTGACACTGCACCCATGAACGAGATGACAAGCATTACTACACCAGCGTCAATTTGTGTCAGAGATGTAGTGTTGGGAACGGGAAGGAAAGTTATATACGGGAGAGAGGGGAGGATTGAACAGTAGAAGCAATCACAATGACTTGTGTGCGTGTGTGCGCTCACGCTCGCGCGCGGCGTGTGTGTGTGCATGTATTAGTGCGTGGTTTGTCATCAAAACCACAAGACAAGTCTACTTTCTTTACATTACTTATTACAGTTTCCTTCAGATCATAGGTTCCAGGGTACCAAGGAAGGCGTTGACTTCTTTCGTGAAATGTTCTACGTCCCTGATTGTAATGATTTCCTCTGATATTGCATTAATTAATGCATGTAACATATGTATACACCGCATGAATCTACTTCATGCATCTACCTTACGTATCCACTGCATGTATATACCTCATTAAACTACATATATCTACTGCATATATCTACCCCAAATGTCTACATGTACCAATCATATGTATTAATTCATATGCAATAACATCCCTTGGATTCATTCTGACCTCTTATTTAATATTTTACTTAATTGCGCACATCGTTTTCTAAGTAAAAAAATTAAAAGTTGGCAACCGTTCCACACGGTACATTGGCTTTAGTTGGCACAGGTCCAAGACAAGGCACCAAGATAACTCGTGACATTTACTCGAATCATTTAAAAGGCCCAATACCTTTCTCCCATTTCATTCGGCGATTGCAAGAGCTCCGGGTACCAGACTCAGGTATGTGCACTTTAACGCCACTTCGTATGTTGCAAATTAACCACTTGCAAACCTATTTGTTTGTGACATACGCTGCGGTTTGTGGTTGTTTAACAAAGTTTACGTTGTCGTTACCGTGTTATAGAGACAATGCGGTTCGTCATTATCCTTCTGTTCACGTGTCTCGCGCTGCAGGCTTTGGCTGACGATAATGCGGCTCAATTGGAGGAAAAGGTAGGAACACATGTGAACAGAAATGTATGTCTCATCTGCTTTGAATTGCCATAAGAATGTCGTATGAAAAGAATATGACACGACCAAATATCAACAACTCTTCTATGGCCCCATTAAATGTACTACGTATCAATGAGAAACAATTAGTGTAATTAGTACGTTCCATGTGCACATGTTGATACGTGATATTTACAGTCCTGCTTTTGTAATTTTATACAATCCGTTAATTGTTGTGTTTATTGCTAATAAGTAACGTTCTGTCGAGATATATTGTAGTTTCATTCTGTACTAGGATGAAGACTCATCAATGAGTCTGAGAGAAGTCAGCGACGAATTGTCTGGTACGCGTCCATTTCGTACATTACCGTATCATTATGAATGTGTTGTATTATGGAAAGGAATAGATTTAGCATATTTTTTTGAAAACATATTATCAGCTCGTCTCAAGCATCTCATCACACAGCTGATGCTTAATGAAATGTTATCACCGTTTTTCGATCTCTCATTATTAAGGTTACTGAAACATATAGTGGGGTTTGAAATGCTTCCTCTCTCTCAGACGCCCTCTACTCGAACGCACATGTGTTACTTCCCGTGGAAATAGTGTTGTGATAGTCTCTTATGTAGCAGTGGCCTAAGGGAGTCAACTTTATCCTCACTGAAAACTTATGAAGTTTCACAAATTTGCATTGCTGGTATGCGTGTCTCATTGTTGTGAACACCTTTCGCAACATTCGGGTAAAGCTGCCATCCAATGTGCAACAATCGGAATAGTTACTGATGTGCACACTTTATTTTATATTTACTCTAGCCCAAACTACGAAGATCATGTTTAAATCGTTTCCTTTCAAGGTCGCAGCAGAAGAGAGCAAAATCCTCTTCTGGCCGTTCACGGCAGAACTCGTCGACGTACGTATTACGAACATTTTCGCTGATTATTCTTCAAGTAAATGTTATACATTGTACACGCTTTGTACAGAGTAATGGCTAATTAACGGTGAAGACATTATTTCAATATGTTACTATCCTCTCTCCTTCTATTACGTATGTAACATATTGGCCAATTTTATATAATGAAATAATTCCTCTCTAGAATAACATCCACTGACGCCGGATTGAATAGGGCGATAATTGATGTGGCCTTCGCAAGCAGTCAGTAAGCAGCAGAAAACGAGACGCAGTCGAGGCTGACGGTCAACGCATACAGTCAAACAATGCACAGTATTACTTGCGTGGCATTGTGTTGTCTGGGTTTTCGCTCGCTGTTGTCAATGCGAGCGAAGTTGTAGAGGGTTCTTCGACGTCGCAATAAATCGCGCCCTCTTCATACCGGGCCTTGCCCGACATCATAGTTGGAACTAATGCCGCATTTGTGTGTTCTGGCCCCTCTCGAATATCCTATACTTCGCATCTTATACCCATCGCTTGGTAACTTTCCCACCAGATCACAAGGTCGGCGTCAGCCAATCAAAATTAATAAACCTATATGGACCTATATATTACGTTGATACCCCTTTTACTCAAACGTATCACGCCAAAAGCTAAAACATCATGGGTACAATGATTACATAACATGATCATGCCCCACGCCTAAAAAATAAACTTCTAATGTGGGCTCCCACACAACACTTGGGTACCATTACATAACTTGTTTACGTCATCCGTCTATATACACTCTAACATTTACCTCACCAGGAAAATAGTTCATATAATAGCAATTCGCAGAAATGCTTCAGCCGTTCAGTATGCTCCCGAAGAACTGTTGATAATTTCCGAAACATGTGGATAACGTTTATCGGGGTCTGGCAATCACAGGATCACGTGCTTGGAATATCATTCACCCTCGAAAAAATTGCGTTCCTTCGGCTTGCGGTGTGGTCATGATACTCATCCAGAAACAATCAAATTTCCGTATATTTTTAAATGTCTTTATTAAAACACTTTTGGGCGGCCAATATATAATAATGCATATAGTGTATATTATATAACATAATTTACTAGCAAACTAAACACTGAAACATAAAATAAGTAAAATAATACGTAATTGTTATGGTCGAAACGTAGCAATGATCTAGCTCCGTATCGTTTTAACGCAACTATAATTTGCAGCAAGACAATATGAATTATATGTATGTAACATTGCTTTTGTAGATGCCGATGATTGATGTAACATGATGCTGATGTAACATTGCTTTTGCAGATGTATGTAACGTTGCTTTTGTAGATGCCGATGATTGTCACATCAGGTGCGGGAAACGTTATTGTTTCTGCAGAGGCCATACTTGCAGATGCAGGTGTACCCCTCGGGGTTACCCCACATGCAAAGCTAATTGTCGCGGCCGACACACTTGCGGGGCAGCATGCAGAGGAAGGAGATGCAAAGTGTCTGGTCATTGCGTCAATTGCGGTTGCACAGCCTGGTGGCCCTATTGCAAAAAATGTTAACAGTTATGTTCGCCAGACGGCGCTCCGCTCTGTATCGTGGCCTCAATATTAAAGTGTTGTACTGTTGCACTTGTCGACAATAAAACACATTCTGCATAAATGTAACTGTTTTCTTGTGTGTCTTTGTGAGTGACTAAATGAAGTGAGATAGAACAACTAACTTTGCGTGTAGATATCGTCACGAGTCCATACGTGTTCGACACGCTCGCCCCTTGCCAATCACTTGAGTCTGTCCAAGCTAATAGTATTACATTACATCGACATCGATCGTTTTTCGGTTAGATTATTGCTACTGCAGTGGCAATAGACGCGCACGAACGCACACCCATGCACACAAACCCAAACACAACGCATACAAACTACACACGAACATATACACACGCACACACTGGCACGCATACAAAAAACAAACACAAACAAATACATACATGTACACATACGCGCAAACACACCCACGCACACTCACAAAGACAAACACATGCACGCATGCTTGTGAGTGCCCGTGTAGTCAATGAAATGAGTCCCTTTATGCTTGGTGGACAATGTGTACAGTGTACCACTAATATGTAGACGAACACACACATTATTTTTCTAGGTTGACTTAGGACAACAACCAGAGGAAGTTGGTTAGCCCCAAAATAACTGGGAGGTTCTGTCATATTTGTTTATAAGAATGCCATGTGAATTCTGCAATACAGTATGTCATTTTCTTCAAAACGTCATCTTCCTAACAGTGCACCCCTCTGATGCATATTCTTCACTCTGTTTTGGATTTACGACGTGAATACTGATTCGTTACTATTCGTTATCTATATAAGGTGGATTACCCAGGAGTAGTTGAGCACTCAGTCGTGATTCGCTTCTAGCAAAAGTCCTATCGAGACGAACACTGGCATAGGCACAACTTAGTGGCCCAACACCAGAGGACGCGTTGATAAAAATCCTCCAGAAGAGGTTCATGCCACTGCAAATGTCACACTTGCAAACGCTGGTGTACAAGGACAGAAGTGCGGGGCCACATGCGGAAAGAAGATATGCAACGTGTCTGGCTGATGCATCACGTGCGGTTGCAGAAGCTTGTGGAACAGGGTCTATTGCATAACAATGTTAAAGTTTATGTTCGCCAGACGGCGCTCCGGTCTGCAGCGTGGCCTAAAGATGAGAAGTGTGACTGTTATCTTATGTGCGTTTGTGAATGAATAAAATAAGTGAAATAGATCAACTAACTGTGCGTGCAGAAATTCTCACGTGTACACAAGTGTTCGATAATTTCGCCCCTTGCCATTCGCTAGAATACAACTAGGCTTATATTATTCCAGTACATCAACACCGCTTTCTGGTTACATTAGTGCTGTTGAACTACCTATACACGCACATGCACACGAGCCCAAACACAACGCATACACACTACATTTGACAAGGTGTGCTATCCTGTACAAATACATGGCGGTACATATGAACTCTACTTCTTGTATAACTATTCCTACACAAATACATTTGGTGCACAAATTGTATTGCGTTGTGTTTTAACATTGTTGGATATCATCGTATAACAACACCACATCAGGGCATTTACATATTTTTGCAGATTAACCTCGTTCGACCCCAATTTCCGTTCACGCACACATACACGTCGTCGAAACTAACACCCGGATTCTGCAATGCATTAACACCAGCGTGTTGTCATCCGTATATTTGGCGTTTATGTTTATTAGAGAGTTAGACAGGTAGCTAAAAAACTGTAGTTTCTATAATGCCGACTTTACATAATATGCCAGTGGTACACAAACATTTTGTTTACTCCCTTTTGATAGGAACTAAACTTTGTCAATGGCGTGCGACAGCAGGTAGAGGGAACATGATCCATACTTGGTCAAAGGTCAGTACAAAACAACTGCAAATGGTATACCTAGATATATAAAATGGCAAGTTATATATTTGACGGGGTCGGTGCAGTATAGTGTTAACTCACAACATGTTGATTCTGAGATAATCGTGTTTTTAAGTTTGAGAAAATCTTAAATTCACCAAAAAATTTCGAAATAAGTTATACTTTGCCCAACTGTTATTTCGAGTCGTGAAAACATGTACGCAATGAATGAAGCCACGAAAATATCATCTTCACTATTTTATTTTATGCAAACAAAAGTTTGTTTCTGAAATTGTGGGTTAGCACTTTACTGCACCCATATTTTAATATCTCGATGCGCTGATTATTTGTGTGTTTTCCTATGTTCGTTAATACATGACTGTGTGTGCACACACGCGCTTGTATGTGTGCATGCATGTGTCCCTAAATATGTATACGTATATTTGTTTTGGTCAGCTCTCGTTTATAATTTCTGGGCGGCGCTGCACCCCTGCGTGCGCGTGCATGCATGCATGTGTTAGCACTGAGCAGCAATGTCGTTTTTAATATAATTTTGTGTGGCACTGTTTCAACTTACACAAACTACTTAAAACCATCTGTAAGAAACAATAAAACAAGTCTGTATATTGCTTTAGTGAACATGTTTTGTGTCAGTACAACATCAAATAATGAACAACAAACATGCCACCAAGATTCATGTCATAATAGTGTCGGTGTAATTTTTCAGATTGATTTATGTTGTAATGACTTTTTCAAACATTTTGATGCACCGATATTTAACTAATTATTTGAGTTAAAACCACATTTAAATCACGTTATATCTTTATGATTACCTTGCATCCAACCAACAACCGTGCATCTACAATACTTGGGTTAACACAAAATGTGATTAAGTTTACATCCGTACGATTACATCATTTCTTCGAGCTCTAAAGCGTTATCAACTAATTCGGCATCATCACAATGTCCCTCGTTACTCCCTCGCTTAAGGGTGTTGAAGTAATGTTTGTAGGGTGCAGGAACCCACGTAAGTAGGAACATCACGTCGTCCAGCTTTTTGGCCTAGTATGGTGAGTTTCCGTGATCCCTTATCAGGCAACGTGAAGACATCCAGGCCTCCTGTCGGTCTTCCTCTTTTTTGGATGGACATATTTTCATAGTCATCGTTCCCCAAACTGTACGAGTAACACATTCTGAGAGTAGATGTAGCTTCTTTTTCAAAGCAAAAGACAGACGCATTGGCAACATTTAAATTGCTTCCTTCATTTGTTATACTGCGCTTCGTTATCTGTTGCTGTAACAAAGAGACACATTTGAAGTCAGCTAACTGCATCGCGTAGACGGTGAATTGTTGTTTCTTCTTTGCAGTTCGAACAGTGTTAGCCCAATGCTCGGGTGTATACACCTGGCTGCAATTACTCCGAACATACTTTTCAATTAGTCCGTAATCTCTATCACATGGTAGGTTTGTGTGGCCCACTACAGGGAAATGGTGCTTCACTGATTCAAATCAACCAGATCTCACAATAGCGTCACTCAAAGCAACAATATTTCAGTTTTTGTTTTGTCCCTTGCAGTTATCTGAGATAAGAGAAGAAGACTCTTGGTTTGAGAGTTGGTGGATTGAAGATATTTTATGATACAGCTACCAATCTCATCAGACCCACGCTTGGCTACATCTTCCCACCACATGTACATATAGCCTGTATTTGCACCATAGTCGTGGATACCAAGATTATATGTCCATATTTTTCTCTTGTAGAATGCCGGACCCACCGTCAGCTTTGGCAATGCTTGTTGCAGGTCCACCGCAATTACATGGATATCTTCAGGATGCTCGGAAGCTTGCTGTGAGAGGTTTTTGATTTTATCTTGAGGAGCTCCTGCTTGTCGAAGGTGTAACTCTTTCTCGTTTTCAAGGCTCTTATTCTTTCATCATCGTGACATGTCAGCAGCTCTGTGTCAATTCCGTCGCATTTGGCACATGTGTCAGATGATGGCAGTTTAAAACCAATATTGTAATCTTCACAGAAGATACGACGGAACCTGTCAAGGGACACAAACGGTGTTTTGTTCGATCTGCACCAGTATAGGTAAAATCTCAATGCAGAAGTGTTTTTTTTGTGTACGTTCTTTTCTTGTTTTGAAGCTCAACGTTTTGCATCAAGTATGTATTCTGCGCGTTCCAGTCGCCCATCTCCCAAAAGCTGTGGAACGTTTCTTCAGCTACTTCCTCCATAACCCGCCAACATTTTTAGGACACTTGCATGGCTGTCCCATCTGCTTTCCTTCCACAGCCTGTTTCTTTGTGTTGACGGACCTTTTTGCGTCGGCGTTTTCGCTGAACAGGCTGCCAAAGATCGCGATTGGATTTTCTTTTTCTACTTGGTGGCATTTTCTTTGGGGTTAATTCCGCTTCTCGGCTCACATCCAGTGGACCTTGTGACAATAGAGAACAATTGGCGTAGAATCAATATAGTGCTAACCCACACACATGATTTTAAAATATATTATTTTTTTCAGCCATTATATTTAACAAAGGAACATAAATGTTTGAAGACTAGTAAAGGCCATCATGCCATCATTCACTTCTAATTTCCTGATAAGAAGATGTGCAAGAACATTATTTATTGTATGTGACATTTAGATTGAATAACGTGCTATCACACATAGCCATGACCGCAAGATCAAAACCTTTAAAAAAACAATAATACTCACAGTTTGATCATTCTGGCTTGACACTTTATTGTCACTATGGCTTCACTGCCTATGTTTAGGGACAAGAATATGCACGTATTGTTGCGCCCTCTGTAGTATACTTTATAACTTATAAATTTGTAGGTTTGTAGATATGTGGTTTAGCACTATATTGGTGCATCCAACTCACATTTTTTTAAAGTGTGGGTTAGTACTATACTGCACCGTCCCCTTCATTTGTTAAGATAAATTACACTGATTGATAAAAAAAAGTATAAAGGAATAAAGAGGAGACAGAGAAGTGGGACAGGGCCAGGGAGAGTCAGGGCGTTTAGGTAATTTTTTTGCATTTGAATTACCTGGCTGAAAAAGTACCATCTTTTCGTAGGGCTTTTTAGGGTCGCACTTATTGATTTTAGAAGGGGACCACGTAAAATAAATTAATTCCTACACGATTCGCTTTCAAATGTTAGGGATAATTTGCCGATGGCAAGTTTTTTAGCATTATATATTTCAGCGATTGTTATGCTTCGTTTAGTGTATAACATGTCATGGTAGATTGATTTATGACAAGTGTACGATTGATCGAATTGTAGTAAAAATGGCAGTTACGAACACATTTCTTACATTCCGGTTCCGATGTACGCTTGTGATTTTGGAGTCCCGATTTTTATTACACTTTCCAAGGCTTCCATAGATCACATGGTATTAATGCAGTAGAAACAGGAATATCTTCCCAGCTAAAGATGACACACGTATTATTGTCCACGTTCTCCATGCTCTGCGGCAGGGTGCAATGATTGTCCCAATCAACAATGTAGATGGCAATGTGATGGCCATCTTAGCTGGAATGTTTCTTGACATCACCTTGCTAAAATGTGGGTAGCTTCCCCAGAAGACTTTGGTTGGGCGACGTTCGAAAACATTTGGAGACCCATTTCCGTGTCCAAGTGTCCGGAGCCTGGATAAAATTGACCAGGTGGTTTCGTCTGGCAAATATCCTGAAATATAGAATGCACCACACACTGCAAGTGAAAATATGTATAACGACATTGATATGCTAGTTTTCATTGCATCAATAGCTGTCCCATATCAGTTAGATTGCTTGTATTGTCATAAAATTATATAGTTCTACAACCGATGTGTTGATGCATTTATGTGCATGAATATTAAATATTCATATGAATATATGGTTCAGAAGGTTTTAGTGCCATCAAAATAATACATGCATATTCACCATATGTAAACTTCAATTGATATTACGTGGTGCTACAAATCGTACGTGGTGTTAGCTATGCTAGTATAATAGTATAACAAATGGTACATGGTGTTAGCTATACTAGTATAACAAACATTTCCCCACCGTGTATTATTGACACGTTTAGACACATCAATCCAACAGATTGTTAACTTAACTGAATCTAATGACAAACATAATTAAAAATACATTAATTAGGTTTCGCTTAGCACTCATTTTAATAGATTGTCGGTGGTCAAAATCGGGTTTCAAAATCGCCCGCGCACATCAGAACCCGTGTGTAGGAAATGTGTACAGAACTCCGATGTTCACAGGCATTTCATCGATCGTTTAAATGTCAAATATCAACCTACTCTGACGTATTATATACCAAAATAAGCGCAAACATTCCGGGAATACCACTGTAGTAATATACAAAAGACAATGTTTATGGTAACACAACTGTAAAACCTGGGGTCATATTTCCTTCGACTCAATATTGTCAACATGTGAACGCCTCGAGGGAGAGCGGTCGGAAAATAATTATGTTGCATGGCTCCCCTTCAAAAACAACGAAGTATGACTTCAAGAAGCAACATGAAAATGTGGTGTTTTTGTCCGTCAAGTAATTATAATTTTGCTAACCACCCTGACTACGACGGGGTGGAAAGACAACAAAGGTGCGCGTCTGCAAATACACAGCACGCCATCTTTGCAATGGCGTAGTTGTAGTTCAGCTTAATAGTTGTGTGAAGTAGTTCGACTGAAAAGCGGATTAAGACTCCACCTAGTATGACAACAGGAAGTAGGAAGTACTTGTATATGTCATCGGATAAATGTTCAAGATCAGGCGCCGCAGCTGAAGCATAAATAGCAGCAGTGGAAATACACGCATGAAGTCCTCAAAGTCATGAGTCAAAATTAACTTTGTCAAGTGGCCACTCTGTGTTACTATAAAGCTGCTTCCCGTATAGTTGTTGAAACTTCTGTTCGTAGCAG
Source organism: Lamellibrachia luymesi (assembly GCA_009193005.1). Classification (NCBI taxonomy): domain Eukaryota; kingdom Metazoa; phylum Annelida; class Polychaeta; order Sabellida; family Siboglinidae; genus Lamellibrachia; species Lamellibrachia luymesi. The sequence continues at coordinate 38,300 of SDWI01002242.1, forward strand.
TGCGTGTAATTTGTGGAAAGGTTTTTTAGTTTTGAATTCGACAATGGAGAATTTCACAGCGTCATTTGTTCTGAATGACGTGATTACATCTAACGAAACCAACACTGGAGGCTGTCGTGGTGATCTGACCACCAGCCTGTGGAGGTGGGTCTGGCCGCTGCTCTGCGTAACGGGACTCGTCGGAAACACGCTCGTGCTACTCGTGCTGAGGCGGGACGGACTCCTGCGGACCTCGGCGAATGTGTACGTGACCGCGTTGGCCGTCGGTGACAGCATGGTGCTGATGGTCGCGTCAGTGGCGATCTACCCAAGTTATGTTTGGGACTTCTGGGTCAGCGATACTAGCACATTGGCGTGTCGTGCCCTATTGCCAGCTAACCACACACTAGTAACCGCGTCGTTTTGGTTCGTTGCCGCTTTCACTGTCGAGCGGTACGTCGCCACCCACTGCCTGCTACTCAAGCTAAGCATTCACACCCCGCGAAAGGCCGGCGTGTGCTGCCTATCGTTGTTGGTACTCGCGTTCGTGAAAAATATCGACCTCTGCGTCACTTCCGCCATAACCGACAACGGTTCGGGTGACGCCGCTTGCTACACCCTGATGCGCTACAGGTACTATGTGTACCACGTCCGACCGTGGATGAACATCGTCCTCAACACCGCCTTGCCGTTGGCTATCGTGCTCGGCTGCAGCGGCGCTATCATAAGACAACTGCGGCGGGAACTGATGCCAACGGCCGTGCGAGAGTCCGTAACACGCACGACATTAATGTGTCTCAGCGTGTCCTTCGCGTTCGTCATTTGTGTTGTTCCCGTTGATATGTTCGTCGTCATCGAGAGCTACTGGCCGATTACGCCATCGACTAGGACAGTTGTTTTCAGCTCCCTGGTTCTTCTGCGATATACAAATCACGCCATCAATGTATTCCTCTTCAGTCTGACGGGAGCTCACTTCCGGAGCGAGTTGGTCGCATTGTTTTGCAGTTCGATCCAGTGCGCATGTGCTGCGGCGGCAATTATTCGCAGGATGCCATCTCGTTTTTCGGGCAGGTTCAACTTCCGCCGTGGCTTTGGAGAAAATTTTTGTGAAATGCGTTAGTATGAAGATTAGTGACATGTGTGTTGTCAAAACAGTCCATTTTCATTGCATTTTATGTATAACTCCTTGGGGTCTACTAGGCGCTGATGAACAGCATTTTTTGACATACTTTTGTCAAAGACTTAAAACTGGTAAACGGATGCATGTAAGCTCATTTATGTTAGTATATCGTGTTGTCAAATATTTTGAAATGTCCTTATACATCATACCATTCACCTGTTTTTATCGTAATCTGAAATATGCAATGTCGACGTTGTGGTGTTTATCATATTTCTGCGTGTCATTGGGGGCGGGGAGTGAGCATTTATGGGCAAATTTGCATAAATCCAACATGGCGGCTGACGATGTTTGTGTCCCTATAGTATGTGTTTACGCATGCGGTGTTGTGCCTGTTTGACAAAACCACAGTCAACAAATTCGACAACTGTGTTCAAACTTTCAATAGTTCCGACCGGTTCGAATTGGATGCCACTTGATCAGCAATAAGCACGGTGGACATGATGTTATTAAAACAGTCGTGAAGGCATTGCTAGAACCGTGGCGCCACACAGTGGACAGACCACTTCAAATCGAAGTAGTTGCACACGTAGCGGAAACACTACACATTCATCAAACATTCCACAAGTGGTGCCACTCACCGTTGCCTTCGCTACACATTTAATGTGCAGATTCTGCACATCTTTATTTAATTTGGTAAACTCATCATTTTTGTCAATCAATCTCTCACTTTCATTTGCAGTGGCGCCACTCACTATTTCACCACTGCCACAGCTTATATTTATTGGGCAGATTCTGCACATCTTTATATATGTATATTCTTAATTTTGGTAAAAAAAAATTAAATTGCATACAATTGTGGATGATAGAGTTTGCATTGTACATTTGATGTGCAGATTATGCACATCTTTATTTAATTTGGTAAACTCATAATTTTCGTCTATCAATTTCTCAATTTCATTTCCATACAATTATGACGTTTGTTTTTATTCGAAATTGTGTTACGTCTACTCAAGTGCACAGTTGTGATGATGTAACAAGTTATAAACAACACTGACGTTGCCCAGCCAACCAGTCGCAATTGTCCATTTTGAATTTATAATTAAGTTGTGGCAGTGGTGCTATGATGGGTGTTGCCATATTGATAAGACGTGCACATTTACACTTACATTGGTTTACATTGTAAACGGTTCAATGTTGTTGTGCAAATTTATGAAGCTGCTAAAGTGTTTACGTGTTTCCATAGAGACGCACCTGAATAGGTACATGTGAACAATGCACTACCATACATGTGAACAATGCACTACCATACTTACATGGCTCCGACTAATAAAGAGGTGTTGTTCTAAAAGAAACTACCAGCTGGGTTATGATAATGAACAATGTAGTCATTTGTACTAACATGTGTAGTTGTCTCGTACTAATAAATGGGTGTTGCTCTAAAAAAACTACCTGCTGGGTTATGATAAAATATCCTTGATTAAACACACATTATAAATGTTATCCTACGTTGCGGTGCAGGTGTCATGCACTGGAACATTGTAACAGAGTCCGCAGTTACAGTATACAATACTGCATGCATAATCTACTACGGGTGCACAACAATGTCGTAATTACGTTACCGAGCATCACAATAACACTTAACACTTATTACCGTATGTCGCCCCTTGCAGTTTCACCTGCGTCTTTGTTTACGTTATTATTGTGTTTGTTTGATATTGTGTTAATAGTGAAAGAAAATGTTGTGTTAGAAAATAGTTTGCACTGTCTGGAGCAGTGGTATTTAACCTTATGGGCACTCTTACCCTTTGAGGCTATGCAAACCATTAAAACCGAAATTACCCCCGTTTGAATGGCAAGCATGGGAAAAGACGAAACCAGGAAAGAACAACAACATTTTATTTTATTCTCAACCTGTCCAGAATATAATATTTATTTTGATCCATTAGTTATACCTATAATAATAACATTAAACACCGAAGATGAATCAATCTTATGTCTTGGCGTCATTGCCCTATTTAAAGTTAGATCAAACACGTGACTAGTTATACTTTGCAGATGAAAGTATCATTGTGACGGAAATGCGATTTTTTTCGTCACAGTTAGAACACGTCACAACAGATAATGAGCAAGACCAAATCTTTGAAGTAATTACTGAAAAATATTAAATTTAAAAGTTCGCGTTACCCCCATACAAAATACCGAATTACCCCGGGGATTAATACCCCTAAGTTAAATATCACTGGCATAGACGATATCTGTGTGTGGCAGCTGTTCCGGAGCAGCTGTTTAAACCTGGTCCAATAACGTGCTGACTGTTTACTTCAAAAAACGGTAAGCGTAAATGTTAGGTCGCCAGGCGTTGTAACAGTAGTGCAGCCAGATCCGACGATATAAATACTTTATAGGAGTCACTGACCCCTTATTAAGTTATATTGTGTTTGTATTTTTTTAAACATGAGCATATTAATGCATATTTTGTTTTTATCACTCAATTTGTATTTGGGGTCAAAATAAACGTTCTTGCTCTAACTTCTAAACTTCCGCAATCTCTAGTTTTCGGCCGTTCCGCTGCGGATCGCTATTTTTCGCTGGATTTTCCTGCATGTAAAACCCGCTACGCTGCACCACCATCGCATCGACACTGGCATCTAGCGGTTGAAACTTTCCAGCAGTGGCGCCACTCACTATTTCCCCACTGCCACAGCTTATATTTAATGGGCAGATTCTGCACATCTTTATTTCATTTTTTATGCTCTTAATTTTGGTTAATTTTTTTCAATTGCATACAATTGTGGATAGAGTTTGCATTGAAAATATGTGTAGAAAAACAACAACGTTCTTTCGATTATTCGTTCGTGCGTTCGTTCGACGTCACGACCTTTTGTCTAATGACGGATGAAAGCTTAGCGCAAAATCACGACCGTATGCGTTTCGTCTATGGTATAATACTACTATTAATAATAATACGTTTGAATAGCGCTTATATCCTCAGGTACCTGAGCTCAGAGGTACAACAAAACATAATTATTAAGCATAATCGCGATCAAAGACGCACAAAATTCATTATCAGAACGAGGGATAACCGAACATTCATTGTGGAAATGCAATTTGGAATAAATACGTTTTTTTCGAAAGGTAGATATAGTTTCAAATGGTTCAAAGTGATTAGGACTTCATTCCAGACCCTAGGCGCAGCAACAGAGAAAACACGTTTGCCCAAGTTTAGTCGACATCTTGAAAAAAAGTATCGTGCCACGTAATTGGAGGGCTTTGCTAAATAAATGTCGAGATGTCAAATAAACGGTTCAGCACATTTGGCATTACATATTTGAGAAGCTACAAATACTGTAAAATTCTAGCAAACGTGGAAAGATGCTCTTGCATGGACAATTTAATTGTACTTTAAGTGGCTTTATTTTGGTGTATTTTTTAATGCATTCGACGAAATTGTCTGACAGAATATAACCTGATTTGTAGCCTGTGCAAGTGAACCACAATACAATACAATACACGACACTACACTATGCTACACCACACTACACTACAATACAATACAATACGATACGATACGATACGATACGATACGATACGATACAATACAATACAATACAACACAACACAATACAATACAACACAACATAATACAATACACTACAATACAATACCACATAATACAATACACTACACTACAATACAACACAATACAATACATAATACAATACACTACAATACAATACTACATAATACAATACACTACACCGGATCATGAAAACTGATTTGGGCTGCCATAACTGCAAGACGGATGCAGGTCTCAGAAATGTCACGTGGCTTGTTTACATGATCATTGCCAAGCATCTGACAAACGACCGGTCACGTGAGCATTGTATATGCAATTGTTGTGTAGTTATGTCATAACATGGATGTATTTAGATATACAGCAGAATCAATCTTGTAATCTGAAAATATAGATCATGTTTATATTTACATTTTTGACATATTGCGCATAACGTGTACTTGTAACGACCGTGTTCAAACTGTTTCTGCTGCCTTAAAGTGGCAAGCCAATACCTTACTGCAGGAAATATGTTTAAAAATATATTATTATAAAACCTGATGCATTACACAGATATTCGATATCTCGGTAAATTTCAATATTCCGAAAATGACAAGTTGTTCAAGCATAACATTAAGATAACAAATAATGTTTTATGGGCAATAGGACATAACAATCGGTGGTAGGGTATTTTAAGTTGATCTATGAACGGCGTTATATTAAGAAACAGCGCATTGACAAATATTGTCATGCGAACGGCATCAGTATGTGTAATATGCACGCGGGAATTCAACAAGTCGTCCAACAAGAGATGAATAATAATATCATGTTATAATTAGCACATAGCACGGATACTGTAAAACTTATCGCATTGTTATTTTGCCGTACAATAACCTAAATTATTATAAATATGTTATTGAAACATGCGATTAAAACATGCTATTTCTGGTAGGATTATATTTCAAGTATAACATGTACGTAAACCAAAGTAGATTTAGATTATCCATCAGAGGCGAGGTTTCTGGAAGCTTTTTATTGGTTCTAAAGATTACGTTTGAGTGATTGTTAATATATTCATGACTGCCATATGCAATATTATCTCTTGGATCCATCCGTGCATGTGAATCCATTTGTGTGACCGACAAAATCATGTCATTTTTCAATTTCAAATATGTTTGCACTGCCTGTATGAAACATGCAACAGTAGGATATTAATTAACATGTATATAATTTTAGTGGACGACTTGAAAATGTCGTTGGCGCTGTAAAGATGCGGTACACATTGCCTGCCTACCAGAATCTACCAATTAAATGTTCGCCTCTTTTGTGCAAATCCATGATCCATATGTAGCCTAACATATTGAATGCATGCATACTAATAATGCGAGTAACACATCTGTTTTGCAATTTTTTATTTCCTTGTGCGCTATTCTAAGTTCAATCATCGCACATTTGGTGTTTTATATGACTGATTATTCCATCATATTTCAAAAAGTTGTGAAAAAAATGGTCCGATACTGTGAAGTACATATTCACACAACCCTACCTTAATATTGCTTGTATGCCAACAAAACATAAAATAAATGCGCTTAAAACTATAGAGCGCAGCTTAAATGATTTATATACATAGGAAGCACCGATTTCCATATTTCAAAAATAGTGAAAAAAACGACACAGCACTTCGTCTTTGGAAATAATTGCATTCATATAAATATATATTCACAGACAAACGCCTGCATGCAAACGCACCCCTGGTTTGGTGTTGCTCGTATGGCGATAAAACATAACATAAATTTGCTTAACGCGATAGAGCGCGTCAAGTGATGAAAAAACAACGCGATATGTCGTCTTCGAAAAGGGTATGATCGACCCCCACTTAGATGAAAAGGACCCATTTTCACACGCACACGCACACGCACACGCACACGCACACGCACACGCACACGCACACGCACACGCACACACACAC
>SDWI01002243.1:11578-34585 GCA_009193005.1 Lamellibrachia luymesi
CCTCATTTAGAATACTGTATACAAGCATGGAGACCATATCGTAAGAAGGATATAGATACGCTTGAACGCATACAAAGGAGAGCAACTAAAATGATTCCAGAATTCAGAGACCTTAGTTATGAAGAACGCCTGAAAGAATGTGGTTTAACAACTCTAGAGACAAGGAGGTTAAAAGGAGATCAGATTGAAGTGTTTAAGATATTGAATGCGTATGAATATATTGATAGAAATATTGTTTTCTCATTCAAGAAAGGTAGTAGGATTAGGTAACATTAGTAAAGTATCAGTGTAGACTGGATATCAGGAAGTACTCGTTCTTATAGAGAACACTAAATGAATGGCTACATTATCTACATACTGTGTATATAAAAGCAGTGTGAATATGTTTAAAAATAAGGTTACGCATAGATGAAAACTTGGACTCTCGACAAGCCAATGGCTTCCTTGTCCACTTGCCATCTGGACCTTTGCCTTGGATGGCAATATTGCTAAATTGTTTGGGTGAGGTCTGGGTTTGAGACATGAATGCCAGTTCAAAGGCTTGTTGTTTCAATGAGAATTGTTTTTGTAATTTTAGCAGTTTTATTTTTATTTTTTTAAATTACAGTTGAATCCGCGTAATATAATCGCGGATAGCATCAGCCATTTGGTAGTATCAATATTCAAAGTTTCACTCAAATTAAAACGTGGTTTAATTCTAATGACATCATTCTGTGGTGATCGCCAACGTCGCCAGGCACGGCACATGAAGAAAAACTATAAAATTCTTTCCAGACACGGCACATGAAGAAGAACTATAAAACTCTTTCCATGCATTGTACATTTTAGTCATTGTTGCTTCCGCTAATTACGACATCCAGGGGGTCATATTTATAAGGCGGGGGTCATTATTACCTAGATAATGATGACCATTGGGGTAATTATTATCTAGATAATAACGACCTGGCGGTAGATATCATATAGGGGTACTTATTAGATGTGAAACCGGCAGTGGTCACTTTACCAACGGAACCCCGACAGTGGTCGCTGTACCAACGGAACCCCGACAGTAGTCGCTGTACCAACGGGACGCCGACAGTAGTCGCTGTACCAACGGGACCACGACAGTAGTCACACCAATCATTTGTCACACCACACGATAAAGAGCGACTTATTGTGGATGGACCACAATGCACCAGTGAACATGAACAAAGCAACGGGAAACTGACGTCAGCAAATGGCGGCGTGACGCTGATGCCGCGGAAACGATCTCGTAGGAATTTGTCAACAACATTTCATAATTGTGTACGAGGCTCCTCGCTTGTGTCCTGGAAATAGATGAAAGAAGTAAGAAGCCCATCCTATAAGCCGTACATTGGATTACCTCACTGCGTCATATAGAAGTAAGAAGCCCATTCTATGAGCCGTACATTGGATTACCTCACTACGTCATATAGAAGTAAGAAGCCCATCCTATAAGCCGTACATTGGATTACCTCACTACGTCATACACAGTCGTCTCCAACAACAACGGTTACATACATTAGGCGATCAGGGTTCAATTAACTTAATACAGATAATAAATTAAATTACATCCAATTTTAAGTCACACATTCTCCATATTAATTAATCTAAACCATGTATCAATTAAATTTAACTGAAATTAACTTCATCCCACAATAAAACAACCCCTATTTGAGCTTGGAAAATCAAGTTATGCAATTCACACCAAAAAAACATAGCACCAACGCGTGTTTTGTAACACTGGCGTCATTATGATTTTACAGGTATGTTACCTTCCAAAGTCCAGTATAAAATGTCGTCTGCACAAAACATGCACCCATTTAACGCCAGTGGTGATCGACTTCTTTTTTTAACGTTTAATATTTTTTCTGAGGCCGATGCTTTTAATAAAAACCAACGCTTCCTTTCTTTATTATGTGTTGTTGCTAACATGCGTCATCTCCACTTTCAGCGGAGTCCATCTTTCTTGTGAGCGGCCTGTTTCAGAATTAGGTCAGCTAATCTCTGATCTGCCCATGAGCCTTGCGGGTGGCGCCATTCCGCCGAAATACGCCGCAAGAGAGCGTATTTAATGTGTCTGTGTTATTTTAATATTCCAGCTACCGTTATATTAACATGGCTAGGCACCCGCCCTTTACTGACAGATAGCATACATTTGCGTGGGAGCGAGGCTACAGGAACGATTTGTCACGTAAGGACAGTAGACGACCAGAGAGAGCGACAGTGGACGACGTGTTTGTCTGACGACGTCTTGAAGCTACACCGGTCTCAACCTGGATGAAATGTAGCTATGGCTGCACATCAACATAAATAATGTAGCTATGGCTGCACATCAACATAAATAATGTAGCTATGGCTGCACATCAACATAAATAATGTAGCTATGGCTGCACATCAGCATAAATAAAACGTACTATATTTAGAATAAAAACACTGACATAACAATCTACTAATTTTTTTTTAAATGGTGACGTTTCAGTTATAGAATTTGATAATTTAGTTACCTTTATATTACAGTAACTCCTGCTCAAGCAACCATCTTCATTAAAAGATCACCTGTCATTAAAGACCATAGTATTACCTGCACCAAGATACAACCTTTAATAAGAGACCGCCTGTATTAAGAGGCCACTTTACGATCTGCATTTAGCGGTCGCGTAAGACAGGTTTGGCTGTATGTCTATTTTAAATAACAAGACTGAATCACACCACGGTGATTATTATAAATTAAGAGGTACAAATACATTGATTAATTTGGAGAAATCCGAAACACAAGAATGCAACTGTTTATAAATTGTTTGATGTTTAAACAGATAATTATTATGTGGGTTGATAAATCAGCAATGTTAATTTTCAAATACGTTTCACTTGATCAATTCTGCTACAGAATCCACCAAGCTGCAAACTACTGCATCACTTACTATATTACGTTTAGTACTATGCATAACGCCTGTTGACACAGGCAAAGTGAAGCGGCCCGGCTCCGCTCAGTAAAATTATAGATGCCACAAGCCGACCTGATCTACTCGCTGTCGCTTGTGCGGCGTTGATGACGTAAAAGAGTGTCGCGGTTAAAACACAGCCGCGGCAAATTAACCCAAAGTGGATTGTGTTACAAGCAACACTGTCACCGGCACATCGTCACTCGAATGTATAACGGAGAGGTTCTTCTTTATATAGTCGAGTTTCGAGTTAGTCGACTTAACGTATGATAGTGGTCCTGAACTTCCACATAGGTAATCTTTGGTCTATCGCATTGCAGTTCTTAAAATGCATATTGTTTCTGTCAATAAACCTGGCATCGGTTTCGTCTGTCGCATACACCGAAGGTGCCTGATTTGTCCCCTTACTACCCATGTGCCCATGACCGGAAGTGCTTGGCACCCTATCTCTGTTAACAGAAGAGCTATATTGCCCTGTGGCGAATTGTATTGCAGTATGAAATATCCTCCAAGGGAGCACGCGCAACTTTCAGAAAGCCTAATTAGGTGCTCAACGATGAACGGCGTTATTGTCAAATAACAAATGAACGCAAGTTTCACGACCGAGACACTAATAAAACGCGCGTAGACTCGCAGTAGATTAGGCAATAAAGCGGCGGTGACAATCGAGAGAAAACTACTGCATGTGAATATTGCCTTGACGCTCTACATCGCTACACAATGTGGCAGCATTCCAATCCATCTCTTTGGCAGGCAGAACCTATCGATTCGCCGCAGTTGCCAGCCGATGGCCCTGGAGATAAAACCCAGTTAATATGTTAATAATGCATGCGCGTCATCGGTGGTTATTTCGGATGACGCGTTTGATGGATAAAAGAGCTTTTAAAGAAATGTTGACATTGTCATTTTCTCTTTTTTGTTCTTCCGCCCGTCCGTCCGTCCGTCCGTCCGTCCGTTCGTTCGTTCGTTCGTTCGTTCGTTCGTTCGTTCGTTCGTTCGTTCGTTCGTTCGTTCGTTCGTTCGTTCGTATAGTGGGGAATTCATGGTTGGGGGATATGGGTTTGAAAACTGTGAGTGAGAAGACCGGAGGTGCGACTGGGGGGGGGGGGGGCGGGGCGAAATAATTTTCTTGAACGCTTTGTCTGTCGTTCTTAGTTGCGACCTATTTTCAAAAGTACTCGCTATTGGAGCACCATTATTAGAAAACGCCGATAGTATGGCGTACAACATTGCTTCAAACTCACCGCCAACAATGTTGTACGCCATTCCGTTGATTCGAGTGACAACATTTGTATCGCACTGGCGGCGTCTTGGCACCGTTGTCGTGCACCAATTGACCAAACTTACAGTTATGTAGCCACCTTGTGCGAAACTCGCTTATCGATCTTGCCTTTATCGCAGGCAGCCGACAAGGCAGATTCGTCGATAATGTCACACAACGACTCTGCGACATTCCGTGCAGGCGACTCGAGCTCCGGCTGGGAACGCCGTCAAACCTAGCTCTGTTGGTGGGCGCAGTGGCGTGCTGTTACTCGGCGGGCTCCGGATTATTCTCCTTTCCATGTAGCGTTCTCGGGGGATAAATCAGTTGGCGGTGGTTTTAAAACGAGGTTGTACGCGATAAATTATATTTTGAAAACGGACGTGGAATTTGTCAGACCTGTGACATTTATGTCAGTCACAAACTGGATTTTCTTCGGGAGGCGGCGGCGGCGGCGGCGGCGGCGGCGGCGGCAACATATAACGAACGACGCGGTTTCTTACTAGACCTCTTTCTCCACACCGCAGCATTACGTGAAGTAACGGGCGTTATACAACTCAATACATAATAATAATATACTATACAAAATACTTCTATTGCGCTAAAATCCTCGGGAGACCCAAGCAGCGCACCAAAACAAAAGGGGTTAAAGCAATTCATAATCGATAAATAGTTCCAAATGTAAACAGTTGAGTTTGCACGCTGGGGAGCTATGGAGGATAAGCGAGTTTAAACAGGTGGGTTTTTAGTTTACGGCGAAATGTTGCTATATTTCCTACAGACTTAACACTAACATGGAGTGAGTTCCACAGAGTCGGTGCAGCAACTGAAAAAGCTCTAGTTCCGACATTTGTCTTAACACTGGGAACAAAAAGTAGATTAGAATTAGATGTTTGAAGCTGTCTGGGCTGTCTTGCAGAAGTGAGCAGTGAATGTAAATATGCTGGTTGCTTGGATGAAAGTGCTTGGTAGGTAATTGTAAAGATCTTAAAAATAATGCGTCAGGGAACCAATGCAATGATTTAAGAAGTGGTACTGAGAGGGAGAAATGAGGAGATCTTTGCCAAACAATTTTGCACACGTTGAAGTTTCAATCCTTGAGAGAAATATTATGATAAAGGGAATTACAATGGTCAATTCGACTGCTAACAAGAGCAGTTTCAGTAGTTTTGGCGACAGCAAAATACAAATACCGGTGACTACGACAAGGTCACGGTGACTACGACAAAGGTCACAAATATGATAAAAGCAGCAGCGACAAGTTTGTGAAATATGCTGTGTAAAATTTTAATTAGTATCAAAGGTGTTTCCTAAATTCCGTGCTGAGACGGCCGGCGTGAAATTCTGGCTTAGCATGTGTCGGGAAAAAACACTCAAATTTACCTCGCTGTTCTTGTGAGGCAATAATACGAACCTCAGTTTTATTTGCATTTAACTTAAATTTGCTGTCAATCATCCAGTGGAATAAATTCTGGAGACTAAGGTTTAATGAGCAATTTGTATCCGGGGTAGTCAATGAAAGGTAAATCTGCCATACTCGGATCAAACAACCCGGCCCTTTCTACTTCCGTCAGATTGGTGCTTAGTCGCGTCCAAGCAACATTTCTGTGTCATTTACAGTGACACATTTACAGTGACACATGTACGCTATTTAATCTGCAATATCTGTGTACATACAAGATCGCACTGCGCACCCGTCGATAAACATAATTAATATCACCTATCCTGTTTGTGGTGAGTTTTATTTTCAGTGGCGTATCTGGGATCTCTCAAGGAGGGACACGCCTAGTTACTTATGCTACCCTGTAGCGGCGCAACTAAAAAATATGGAGAAAAAATTTAAGCCAAACGGGTGCCCAATTGGGACATATTGAGTTGTTTTTGAAGCGCCACGTTAACAAGGAGTAATCAACGGCCCTCGGCTTTATACCGTGAACGTAAAACGCCGAGTTCGTGGATCATTGATAACATATCTACTATCAAGCGCACACATTCAAAGTGGCTGCCCATTGTTACTCTGGCAACAACACGGGCAACAACTCCAATATTCAATACTCGCGCTGGCCAGACAACCCGGTTTTTCGCACACAATAATGGACTCGACAGAGATCGAGTTTGTCGCAGCGAGACTCGATTAGTTTTGTCGTGATAATGAGCCTCGAGTAGAGACGTATCGATTGCTCGTGCCCAAGGGGCTTACTGAGCAACTGTACACAAAGGCATTCATACGACAGGAAACGTTGGGCAGGTAGCCATTATGACGGGGGTCGTACATGTTCAACAACTATCAGCATAAGATTTATGACACACGAGACTGGAAGTGTGGTGTCAATGATCGTTGATAGTTACAGTATGATTATAAATCAATATAGACACGCTCAAGGCATTATTGTAATTTTAATTGCCGGTTTACTATCGGTATGGTTTATATGTATCGCAGACCGGGTGGGTGCTGGGATATCCATTGTTGATTGCATTGTTGTTGGCAACCACGGACACATTCTACACTGAGAATTTAATTTATTCGTTGTAGACGAAATCGATAAATGTTTCTTCACCAAACTACTTACGCTTATGCAATTAGATAATACAGTGTCTTTGATGTGATGTTATGTTTCATTAAATTAATAAATTACCTTTTATCAAAGCTCGTTCGTCATCTTCTCTAGTAATACACGAACCATCGGTTTTGTCGTCAAGAATCGACGTCACTCGGGGGTTCTTGTGGTCGGTGTTGGCACGTGTTGCCGTAGTAGAGTCGTAGTTATCCACGCATCCGACACCTTTCGCTGTCTCTCAATCGTATGTCTATTGTCCAGCCAACTTTGGCGTATTAGTGGTAGCGACCATTGCAACGTTTTCTCGGCTTTCCCAAATATAATTTTATATAGGTGGGATAAAAATGTTTTACGAAAATTAAGCGTGCGATTATTCAACAGCTCCAAAACCAGTTTTAACAGAACAATAGCAGGGATTCTCTGTTGAATTTTCACTGTCACTATGCTCTAGGTATTTCACGTCTTCCAATATTGCAATGCGCGCGGACGTATTTCCGGTTTTTTATTTTTATTTATTCGTTGTTGAATAAATAACAACAACGTATTCTCGAAGCCAAAGTGACGTGCACGCTACACCCCACGTGACGTACATGCTACACCCTACGTGACGTACACGCTACACCCTACGTGACGCAACTAGACTGTTGTCGTTGCGAGTTGGACTGTGTCGGATTCTTAATACTGCCAGATAAATTATGACGAGACCGGACGCAACAGAACCGACAAGTGTCGGCGTCGTAAGAGCGCATACACGTCACGACTCGATGCTGTCCGACGCAGCCCGACTCGCTACAACAGTCGAACAACTAGTCGCGTCGCGTCGCGTCGCGTCGCGTCGTAGCGTGTATACCCGGCTTAACGCACCTATCTATACGCACTGGAATTACGAATAAGTTAAGTTATATGTGCGCTAATATTTCACCAACCACCAAGGGACTTATTGAAAATTTATTTCATCTGAACACACCCCGTTAATATAATTATTTAATTATTATTATTAATAATTATAACGCTAACAGTCAGTGGGAGTGAGGGAACATGTTTCTGTTAAATACATCAGATTCATAAGAGCACTTTCAAAGAGCGACATGGTTTGCCGTTGAAACGACCCCCAGATGCATCAGCACATGGACATCACGTGACGTGCTACTGTGACGTCACCGTCAACTGTCGGATTAACGGGAAATGTCACTTTCGTTTGTCACCGCTAACGACAGCAGCGATCGACGTCAGAACTGTTAATTGTTTAAGAAAACCGACGACATGTTTTTGTCGACAAAATAGGTTTATATTCTACGCACGAACCATTATTATCGTAGGTAGGACATTCACAACACAGGAAGCATAGTGCTCAATTGGTGTATGGTGCCCATAACTCAGTGTTGAGCCGATTCAACGACAAAATGGAAGCTGACGCGGCCAATATGCCCCGGCGCAGGCAAAGACGGAACGTCGTAGAAAGGTCAGCAGCCAACAATAAACAACGTTGGAACATCGTTGCCGCGTGACCAGCATGGATTGTATTTATATGTGCCATTTCCAGTGTCGCGCGAGCGATTACAAAATGTCATTAAGACCGCTAGGAATATTCGCTGAAAGGCGGAATATTAAGGGTGTTTTGTGTTTAGTCGACCATTAAGTATTGCGCCACTCGTAAAACAAAGGTCACGACCATGTAGCCGAAACGTAGGCCTATCTATTTATCTTATCAATTTATATCTAATAAATAAGTGATTTCATATGTTTACTACTGCTGACAGCTTTGTATGTGTTTTGAATCTACCATTTCAGTAAACGTTCTGTGTAGAAAAGCATGGGTTATATGGTGTGTACGTTTTCCCAGGGGTGTCCTATGAATGGTGAGAAACGGACAATAGAGCATATTTACATTTTACGTAAAAAAACTTAATTTTAACGGCTCCAAAATTAGTGCATCCTATATAAAGTGAAACCCGAAACAATTGCCCGAAAGAAGTGTATAGCGGCCGAGTCAGATTTGCATGTACTAGTTTTGGTTATTAGAGGGGTTTACCATGAGAACATAAACACAATATCAGCATAATTACCCTTGCTATTGTGTGCCATATGTTATCCGTACAACGACGTTAGCGCTATCGGTAAATGCCGCAAATTCTAGACGCTTTTCAATGTTTGCGGCGGACAATGATTCAACACAGCCTTATTAGGCCTGCAGTGCTCTTTGGAATACGAGTAGGTTTTGATATTGATACAGACGGATAATCCTAACGGTCTACGTCTCAAAAGACAACGGACATGGCCAGTTCCAACCTCAAAAACAGATGGACATTAAAGGACACTCCTATCGACCGATTCTGGACTGAACCCCCGGAGGAAATAGTTATCATTAGGGAGAGATAACATTTCAAAAAAGTCACCGTTTTCCTTGTGTCGGCCACCCACGTAGTGGGGAGGGTAGTTGCTACACTCGGAGCAGTAGCTCAGTGGTCATAAAATTATGGTTGACTTGTTACGGCCAATACACCTCTTTTGATGTGTACAGGCAGGGCCGACGTAGAGGAACATGGCAGGTCATTCTACACCTCTGTGGATGTGTACAGGCAGGGCCGACGTAGATGAACATGGCAGGTCATTCTACACCTCTGTGGATGCGTACAGGCAGGGCCGACGTAGATGAACATGGCAGGTCATTCTACACCTCTGTGGATGAGTACAGGCAGGGCCGACGTAGAGGAACATGGCAGGTCATTCTACACCTCTGTGGATGCGTACAGGCAGGGCCAACATAGAGGAACATGTCAGGTCATTCTACACCTCTGTGGGTGCGTACAGGCAGGGCCGACGTAGAGGAACATGGCAGGTCATTCTACACCTCTGTGGATGCGTACAGGTAGGGCCAACATAGAGGAACATGTCAGGTCATTCTACACCTCTGTGGGTGCGTACAGGCAGGGCCGACGTAGAGGAACATGTCAGGTCATTCTACACCTCTGTGGGTGCGTACAGGCAGGGCCAACATAGGTCATTCTACACCTCTGTAAATGCGTACAGGCAGGGCAAATATAGAGGAACATGTCAGGTCATTCTACACCTCTGTGGATGCGTACAGGCAGGGCCGACATAGAGGAACATGTCAGATTATTCTACACCTCTGCGGATTCGTGGAACTGACTTATGTTGACGGTCCCTCACTGAGCAACAACAACGCCACCAACCTTTAAATCAACAACAAGTGGCGGTAGTAATGTCAGTTTGTTGGCATATTAGAGTTTTAAAACTACAAGGGATATTGAAAAGGCCACGTTGAGCTATGAGAGGTGAGTCAGTCTACAGCTATATCCACCATTGCCAACGATGTGTTCGTGTCGTATTTTTCTAAATAATCTGATGGGTCGTTATTGTCATTACATTTTCGGTCAACATGTTATTACAACTTCACATAATTATAAAATGGGCCGTATGTTAGTACATAATGGGTAGAGCCTACCTACCTCGATGTATTACAAGATAGGCCTTCTGCTATTACAAAATGGATACGTATTACAAAATGGGCCTGATTTTATTACAAGATGGGGCGTAGCGCACGTGCCATTTGGAACTCGTAACGTTGGATGAAAATCTTGTTACAGTTTAGCCAATACGTGTGAACGAGGAGATATAAAAAGCTTAATCAAATCAGGCTTTGACGACTCACATATTCCAAAGGCTTCATAACTACGTCTTCAAGATGCTGCACAAATGTAATAAACTCACTAACATGCAGTCGAAATTACCGTTTCCTGAAAAGGCAAACATCAAAGGGTTTGTAGCTGAAAACTAGATTGTATTAGTGTAGTCTGTGCAAACCCAATTGTGCTCATGCGATGATGGTTTGCACAGTGGATCGATTGCCGAGAACCAGCGCTGGTTGATGGAAGATAATGTGGAGGGTAAGTATTGAAGAGCCATATAAATACAACGGAATGATTGTACGTCATGACTGTCTCTAATATAGGCAGTTCTTTGCGAGAATAACTGGGTGAGAAGAGATGCGGGAGTGAAAAGAATAGAGGAGCTGAGGGAAGAGGTTGGTGTGAAAGAGAGTATCAGGAGGAAGCTGGTGAGGTGCTGGTTAAAGTGGGTTTTTGTCGCACAAATCACGAGTTGTGAAAGTTTATTAGAGGTAAGCGTGTCAGTGGAATGGCTCAAAGACGAAGATAGCTCAAGGACATAAAGACATCCTCAAACTGTTTATAATATCACCTAGTAAGTTGGGAGCGATTCAAATAAATAAATAAATAAAATGTCTTACTGTCGTTCTCTCTCTTTCACATATTTCCCATATGCCTATCTGTCCATCTCCCTCCCCCTTCCACCCCACCCCCCGACCTCCAGTGTATATAATCATAACACTGTCCAACAATTGACATCCATTCTCCCGCTTTCGTTGTTGCATTTCATTAAGACTACCTCTATGGATTACTCAACGCTAAAATACTGCATACTAAAAACAGTACTACGATATATCGCAGCGAAACATGTTTACGCCACTATAATATAATGCATCAAGCACGCTGCATGGTGCAACAGTCTTAATATGGCAACGGCCAGCACGCGATGTCACCATCTATCAGTGGACCACTGCAGCTCATTGCTGCGTGACACACTGGCATACGTCAGTTAGCGACCAGCGGACAAACCCGCTGTCGCACGACTGTCTGCAACGACGAATGCCTTTTCGCTGTTTTTCGATCGATGTCAGCATTGATTTTGCAACTCAGCAGCTGTTTCTGTGGAGTGCTCCGTCGAGTAACTCGACAAACGTTTACGTGAGAAAAAAAGCCGGTGATAGGTGGACGTACTGAGACGTCTATATGGCATAGCAGATTTTGCTAACGCTGTCAGAACGGGCGCGATGCGAACTAGTGTAATGGGTACGGGTGCAACGAGAACGGGTGCAATGACTACGGGTGTAATGGGTACGGGTGCAACGAGAACGGGTGCAATGAGTACGGGTGTAATGGGTACGGGTGCAACGAGAGCGGGTGCAATGAGTACGGGTGTAATGGGTACGGGTGCAAAGAGAGCGGGTGCAATGAATACGGGTGTAATGGGTGCGGGTGCAACGAGAACGGGTGCAATGGGTACGGGTGCAATGATAACGACTACAGTGGGTGCGGCCGCAATTAGAACGAGTCCAATGGGTACGGGCGAAATGAGAACGAGTCCAATGGTTACGGGCACAATGAGAAGTGGTGCAAAACTGCAATGGAAACGAGTACGACGATAGCGGAAACAATGACAACGGATGCAATGATTACTTACTTAGCTAATTAATGATATATCTACAATCTACTCCCGGCAGATTTATTGCAGACACATACCACATGATGAGCGAAGAGCCAACTCGGTTAAAGCGATTGCATACGAAGTGTACAGTGTCTTTGCCAATATATATCTAATTCCCTACCTATGAAATTGATACTTTAGACATTTATGTAATAGAGAAAAATTGGATGCGACTGCTGAGATAAATATTGAGAGACAACCAAGTTATGTTGGTGGAAATACTCTTTTCACTTGAATGTGGAAAATAACGGTATATGCATGTTATCGATCTGATTGTGTTCATCATCATGTTCATGTGTATAATAATAACTATTATTATTGTTCATAATTATTATTGACTTTAATAACTTCATACACATTCACCGCTCTCAACAAATGAACTTTGTATATATAGACCCACGTAATGGTCATATATAGATCCACATAGTGGTCACATATAGACTCACATAGTGGTCATATCTACGTGTAACTCACCAATGGTGCGAATGAACCAGCTCGACAACACGCTAATCACATAATACGGGACAAACACCAGTATACGTGACAAACACCAGTACACGTGACAAACACAGAGGCATGAGCTGTGATGGAAGAATAAGTGTCAGATGTGAGAACAACTTGTTAAAAATTACCATTTCCGCGAAGCGACGCGTCAGTAACTCACGCAAATATTCTCGGAATCTGAAGATGATTGAGTTCTTTGAGAAAGGCCACATCGACAATCGCATCATACATTATTTGCCTTGAATGTCAAATTCAACCTGCAGTGCACCAGTGATACATTGCGATAGTTACGTATATGGACTCCCAACGTGGCGAACAACCTCTTACAAGGAACAACTTTGAAAAGCCTGCTCTGCCGTGCACTGCTTTATTGATACCCATGTTCCATATATTTTTATTTATTGCCAAGTCCCAACATGTTCCATATATTGTTTTATGTTTTTGCCAAGTCCCAACATGTTCCATATATTTTTATGTATTGCCAAGTCCCAACATGTTCCATATATTTTTATGTATTGCCAAGTCCCAACATGTTCCATATATTGTTTTATGTTTTTGCCAAGTCCCAACATGTTCCATATATGTTTATGTATTGCCAAGTCCCAACATGTTCCATATATTTTTATGTATTGCCAAGTCCCAATATGTTCCATATATTGTTTTACTGTTTGCCAAGTCCCAACATGTTCCATATATTTTTATGTATTGCCAAGTCCCAACATGTTCCATATATGTTTATGTATTGCCAAGTCCCAACATGTTCCATATATTGTTTTATGTTTTTGCCAAGTCCCAACATGTTCCATATATGTTTATGTATTGCCAAGTCCCAACATGTTCCATATATTTTTATGTATTGCCAAGTCCCAACATGTTCCATATATTGTTTTACTGTTTGCCAAGTCCCAACATGTTCCATATATTTTGTTGACTTCTGTCTTGAACTTGTCTCTCTCCCTGATTGCAACTATTTCCTCTGTGCGTTCATTCCAGAGGCGGGAGGCAGTTGGTAGGTATGTCCTCTTATGGCCAGAAGTGTTTGAGGATGGGATTGCCACAGCAGCTGTGTGGAGAGACGTTATTGCCCTGGTGGCTCTTCGCACTGCTGGAGGAGGGGGTAACATGCTGCTGAGTAGTGTTGGTGCACCTCCATGGTATATCCAGTGGAACAAGGTGAGTGCACCAACTTGTCTCCTTTGTACTAGTGGTTGGATGGCATTCCTGCTCTAAGTAGCCTCTGACATAGCTATAATTTTTACAGCTCGCTTTCGGATGGCATCAATATAACAAGAGTCCACCGAATACACGTTCTTACACTCAAGGCAAGACTAACGTGTTTGATTGGATAAGAAAACTAACATTGCACTCTATTTGTAGGTGAATAAGACATTCGAATCCGAATAAATAAATGTGGTATTTGTCGTCAATAAGATAGAGCAGAAAGGGAAACAATTTTAACAACCCATCTGTTATTTTACATTCCACACTGAAACATTGTCATATTTTTTCATGAATATAAAACGGCATTTATACAACTCACTGTTTATTACAACATACGTTCACATTTCATTCATATTCGTGATCAATGGGAAATTCACAGTTAACCTGACAAAACAAGTGTGTGTTTACTCTCAGTGTTCTATAAAATTATGTAAAGTCCGAATGTAACATGAAAGTTAATGGGACTGTAACCTATATCACATCGCCACTAGTGACATTTATTTATAAACTGCGTCTTCCACCACGTTGTCGTGGGCGTCATAAAGAAATGACTACTGAGATGCAACGGCGTCATTTATGAACCTTTGCTTCCGGATAACGCGATTTTCCAACGTGACTCGCGAAAAAACAAAACGCGAAACAAACTTCGCATCCATCACAATCGTGGCTTGTAACACGTTTATTCGATCGCACATGAAAGCTATGCCGGGGACAGTATAGATCGTGCGCACAGATAGAGTCGTGTAGGCGCGGTTGTCGCCGATCTGCACCACAGCGCTGTATCCACGCGTTCAAGCACGTCCGCCTTGCGCGGTAAATGACTTAATCCTAATACATGTTCTACGACCGGCGAGTTCATTGACTGACCAATTTCATCAAGCTCTCATCCAGTGAATGAACACATCGAACGGTCACTTGTCCCGCCATTGAGGTCAGCTATCGGTCATTGAGAATGTGATTGAATGACGGTTGCGCTCACGCGCTGCCACCTTTACAAATGAAACAAATAACAGAATGGCGCAAGTATTCGTCAATCCTGGCTGCTAGCTTTAATCCTGTGCATTATTATTACTATTATTATTAGCAGTGTGTGTCGTCGTAGCAATAAAGATTACCTATGATTGTAATTATCGTTACAAATCTCGGGTATAACAATATATATTATCGATGCATCGCAATCGATGTGACGATGCAATACTATCGATTGAAAACTGAACTATTGTTGATTATCGTCGATAGTGCGCTGAACTAATAAAAGCGCGGCATAAGTATGCATCAACTCTGAACTAATACCAGCGCGGCATAAGTATGCATCAACTCTGAACTAATACCAGCGCGGCATAAGTATGCATCAACTCTGAACTAATAACAGTGCGACATAAGTATGCATCAACTCTGAACTAATAACAGTGCGACATAAGTATGCATCAACTCTGGCACACGGACTGGTAGCTACAGACATAGTGTGCATGCATCAAAACAGCTGAGAATACTTTTCATATTTTTTTAATCCTGTAAATCATTAATATTATTATTGTTATTAGTAGCGTGTGTCGCCTTAGTAATAAGCTTAATTGTGGTTGTAATTATGGTTAGAAATTAGGGGTGTAACAAATACATTGCATTATTATTGATGCATCGCATTCGATATGACGATGCAATATGATCGATAGTAAATTTAAATACTGCTAGTCATCGTCGATAGTGCACTGAACTATCGATAGTAACGGCTATAATCGTCAGAAGATCCACTTGTATCGCTGTAACGATATAATTAAGCATATGTTTCTACTATAAGCAACGTAATTTACGGCTTCAGGATGTTTAATCAACTACCTCCAAGGCTACCAGGTAGCGCCACCCATCAATTACGGTTTGGAAATGTTTTTCTGACTATTCGTTATTCCTTGATACTATCGCAATACTATCGCAGTACTATCGCAATAGTAAACTATAGAGTCGCCCTGTTGGAAACACCTCACGGGGGCACCTGCGATTCCCGAAACACTTACCACGCCCAAACAGGCGTTCTCAAGCTAGCGCTATGAGAGTACATGTTCATCTGAAACTATAGCTACCTTCCGAAAAAAACCTCAAGACATATTTATTCCAAATTGCATTTCAACCATAAATCATCGGTTGTCCCTCGTTGTAATAATGACCTTTGCGCGTGCCTGTTGATGATTATGCTTAACGATTCTGTTTTGTTGGGCCTCTGAGCTCAGGTTCCTGAGGATATAGGCGTCATAGAAGTTAATTATTATTATTATCCTCTTTTAACACCCATCATAATTATGTATGGAATGGGCCCCGGTGGGCGTTGCCATGACAACGACATCTCGCATGCGAGAAAACGCCAAGTAGTGAATTGTTGACGGTCGACATGTATTGTCGCACTGCAGGGACAGTCGAGATATAATTTCGTCATGAAATCATAAACGTCCACTCAGCAATTATATGGCAATACATATAATAATACCATGCTACAATTAATTACTTTACTTTAATGAATAATTAATTATTCACCTCACTTGTGTCGACAAATATGTTGCGTATGTTACCTCTCTCGGGCTGGTGACCAGCAAACTGACACTTCGTTGTGTTTTTCTCCTCATCTGTGTCCTTCTCCTGAGTATGTCTCCTTGTGTATAACTGTCTTCTTTTTTCCATCGTGTCCATAGCAGAGTGGATGTCACATCTCGGATGTCGTCAGCATCAGACCACTGTCTTCACGACGATTTCTTCCCACCTGCCTCGCCCTTGTGCCCTTTCCTACACTCCGTGTCGCTCTTTTTTGCTTTCCCGACATCTCCCATTTATACACCGACCATATCCCAACCCTGCGATGTCTCCCGACCTACCACCCTCGCCTCTGTTTATACGAACTTATAACTCTATGGTACCAGTGTGTATGAGTAGGGAACACCGACATTTTGTATGAGAGGGAGGGAGGGCGGGAAGGAGGGNGGAAGGGAGGGAGGGAGGGAGGGAGAAAAGAGGGACAGAGAGAGATGGAAAGGAGATGAAGAGTGGGAGGAGGGGGAGAAGCTGTATAGGATTGAGGAACAACATGACGTCCAGATAAAGGGCGGAGAAAGTATGGAAGCCAGAAAGGGAATAATAGTACCGCCATATATGTATGAAATGTCTTAAACTTGGACCGTAGGAGCACAGGACCGATGCTCGCGATTCCGCCAATACCGTAAATACGACATTCCCTTCTGACAACTACACAACCGTCGATGTGCCATTGTGACAAGGCAGGCTTCCAGTGCATTTGACCTTGCTCGCAACATTAGCATCCCCTAGCAGGCGACTGTAGAAAAACGACAATTCGGTTGTCGATATAAAACGGACGTATTCTGCTGATTCACTGCGTCGGTGTCTCCGTCTCTTCCACGCCAACCGTTCCCACTGCGTAGATCTCGATCGGTTCGTTGGAGGCTATCGTGCAGTACTCGATCCATTCTTTAAGCTGCCGGCTATGCGCCCCCGTTCCGTCGGTAGACGAAGTGCCTTTGTCTGGTCGTAGCGCATTGCCGCCGCAGTGACACCGTCTGGTCCACTGCCGAGGCCGGGACTGCGTGAGCGACGGGACTGCGTGAGCGACGGGACTGCGTGACCGACGGAGCGGCTTCATTTCCCCGGGATGCAGTGCATTTACAGACACGCTAATTTCCTGCTATTGCGTTATTAATGTGCGTTATAGAGAGAAGGAGAAAGAAATGAGAGAGATACGGAGAGAGGGGGGAGGGTGGGTGGGAGGGAGGTGGGGAGGGAGGGAGGTATGGGGGAGGGAGAAGGGTGGGAGAGAGGAGAGAGATGAGTGGGAGAGAGAGAGATAGAAAGAGAGAGAGGGGGAGGAGGGGAGAGAGAGATACACAGAGACAGAGACAGACAGACAGACAGACAGACAGACAGAGAAACAAAGATACAGAGACAGTGGCGTGACTAGGATCTTGCAAACGAGGCCAAAGTGGGGCAAGAGTAGTCACCTGTGTTAGTTTACCATGCTACCATGTAGCGGCGCCACGGAAAAATGCTGAAAAACCAAAACAATTAAGCCTAAGGGGCCTGGCCCAACGACATCCCTAAATATGCCACTGGACAGAGAGATATGAGCAATATATAAGTGAACAGAGACGATGAATGAGTGAAAAATTACTAGAGAGCCAAAGGGTTAACACAAACATTTGCGTCCATATATTTTGTTGGAGCACTTGTATGTGCGAAAACACGCAAGGTTTATGACGTGCGACAGAGCGCTAGCATGTGAAAATGTCAGATTCTACCGCAAAATAGCTGTTGATTAAGGAGAATTTTATACAAATATTTCTCCCACAGCTAGTGATGTAATCTGCAGTATTTGTCGAAGACTTCACGTACAAAAGACATGTGGACATTCCACCTCGGATTGACTGAGTGGCTTCAAACCTACGAGCTATTCCTTTGTATCGTTGTTTGCAGCAACGCGTTCATTTTCTATACGTCTACGTAACACCAGCATTTATGCAGTTGTGGGAGCAGACCACTATTGATTGTCCCGTTGAAACCACCGCTAAAAGTCAGTCAGGCTATTCCACCCTATGCGCACAACCAGGATTCGGTTTTAATAGAAACTGCCCACTTTGACTGTTGTCTTGGCGCTAACCTGCAGTAGCGGTTTCGTCAAATCCTGCCATTTTGTTTTCGCAAAAAACCAACGTGGAAAATACTTCCTGTCATGCATCGTCCAATCAAGCCGGATTCTGTCCACGTACACAGGGGATCCTTCCGTAGCTGACGTGTGCATGTGCTGCTAACCAGCAACTGAAATGTAAACCCGTGTCGCGCCCCGCAAATGTGCCCATTTCCCTGCTCGTGAATATTTTTCAGAGTGCAAAAATGTACATGAAAGACGGGACCGTGTCAAAATCACTGGCGCTTCATTCGTACGACGTTAACCCGGAAGGAAATTAATGATGTGTCCCCTTATTTCATCGCAGGAACGAGCGATGTGCTAGTATTAAAGGACTCCGTTGATATCCCTCAGACAGAAGGTCAAATGCAACTGAAAATCAAATCACCCGCCATTATCCACACATATTCCCTAGTAATACGAGGAATGTGCGTTAAACGTGCAATTTGCTAGAGCACTTCTGCTTTGATGAAGTGAATAGAGTTAACGTGTGTCGCTACTGTCGATTTGGACCTCTCCAGTAGTGAACATACACTTGCAGTGATTGTATAAACATTATGTTTATTATTAGGCCGAACGAACGCGCCAGGAGAAAAGTCCGACACCGTAACTGACGGGTGGCGTTATCTTGTCGTCCTGGAGGTCGTTGACTAAAAATGCAGAATCCGTGAATGGCGCTGTTCTGATCGACGATTGCTGATGTTAAGTCAATAAATAAAATAAATTATTATCCAATATAGTTGCAAAAACATGCTTATTTTATCATTACAGTGGCACAAGCAGCCATGCTGAATTGTTTTTCCAACTATCGTTGTTCGATTTACTATCAAAAGTATTGCATCGTCACATCGAATGTTGCGATACACCGATAGTTCGCTGTATCGTTACACCCCTAATTACGATGGTGAACTAAATAATGTTTTCAGACAACATGGCGAAGATACTAAAGCTACTCAGGACTCTATCGGTGCATTCGGCAACAATTTATCTAGTGGTTATAAACCGTAAACATACCTTATCTCTTATTTTGATTTGATACAATCTAGTTAATGGGAAACGGTTTTCTTGTGTATGATGAGTTATCTATTCAGGCGATAGGATACCGCATTGACGTAACTTCTACCGCCAACCGATGTTATACATCTATCATACCGATGTCATACATCTATTATACCGATGTCATACATCTATCATACCGATGTCATACATCTATCATACCGATGTCATACATCTATCATACCGATGTCATACATCTATCATACCGCTTACATGGAATATCAGCAAAAGTGTGAATTTTAGTGAGTCTACATAACCGTTCCTTCCCCGCCAATATCACGAAGTATCACCAGAGTGCAATGCAATAGGTTGGTTGGGTATGTGTCTATTTTCCTACCCTACACGAATTTCTAGCACACTGTTTTGATTCCTCGACATATATGATGTTGAAGAATCATAATAATGAAAGTCCATCTCCTTGTGATAGAAGTGAGTGTAATAGACACATATACAACGAACCACATGATGCAGATCAAAATGTACTTCCATTGTTTTCCCTCTTTAGCAGCAATACAACCTCTATATTATAAGGGCTATAGAACACCCTAAAATACCTCATTTAAAAAAAAGCCCGGGACCGTGGGAGGAGATACCCACCACCGATTCCTCCCAACACGACGCTACACTGCATATTGCATCCCGCTGTGCCGGGTGCTGCCACGTCGTACCTCTCTAAGGCAAGAGTAAGCTGCCAAAATGGCGCACAAACTTCCCACCAGTGGCGCCGCAAAACATTTCACCACCGCCACAATTAACATCTGATGTGCAGACTGTGCACATCGTCATTTCATTTGGTAAACTCCTATTTTTTTCAGGGAATCTCAGTTTCAGTTGCATACAATTGTGGATAGTATTTGTATCGAAAATGTGCCTAGAAACACAATATCGTTAGTTCTTGTTTGAAACTTTGTTACGTTACTGAAGTGCACAGTTGCAATGACGTTGCACAGCCAACACATTCTTTATACCACTCCGCAACTGTCCATTTTGAATTTATTATCAAGTTGTGGCAGTGGTGATAAGCTGGGTGGCGCCACTGTCTGGAGTGTTCGCGGCGTATTTCCGCATAATTATTATTGTCCACAATGTGCGATATACAGATGTTTGGTCGGACGCGCATGTGTGTACAATTTGCCGAAATTGATGACGGTAGGCAACCTTATACAAACCGCCAGACGGCGCCTGAGTCGGTGTCGCCCCGCACAATTTACTGCAAGATAACATCAGTGTCAGTGTTTATCCGAATTGGCCACCAGCGGGAGTTCAACTCAGATTAATGATGGAATCGATAGCATTATGCACAATTATCGGGAAATCGCACGTGCACTTGTTCGCACGGCCTTTATCGAAGTAAACAGCTTTCAACCTGATAGCCGGTGGCCAGATTGGGACCGGTCAGCCGCCCTACCCTCTCTTGACCCTGGGGGTGTTACGGTTGCAGTCGCAGGGTAGCGATGATAAAAAGTAAAAGCGTGTGGTACGAGCGGGTCTAGCCGACATTGCTGGAGGACATTTAATATCACAAAGTACCTATGACACGGCAACCCCAAAACGGCTGACCCGGTTCCTCGAGTAGGCCCAACCATTGGTGTCTGGAATCACAGCGCTTTAATCAAGAATGGAGGTTTTCACACAAACTGATTTTGCATGGAAATGAGTTGTCACAAGCAGTCGTTTCTTCGTACAATCTAACATTCCCATTGGTATGTCAAGCTGTGTTGTTGGTTACCTATATTGCCAACAGAGGGCAAGGAGTGCCGTTGTCACAAGTTTTTGGCACATACTCTACATATCAGCATGTTGCACTGACATGTTGGATGCCCCACCCATGGCTTCGCTTGAGCCGGCTAGGAAAGTGTTGAACGCAGCAAAGCGACCGGTATACGTTACCTTCCTCCAACAATCGTTGGTTGTTAGCTTTGCCATTGGCAGACCTGTTCCATGCCACATCAACTTCTCTCTCTACCCAGGTACTCGTTTATACGGCTGCGTGAACTGTGGCAATCGAGACTAAACAAAATGACCTATCTTATAATGTCAGCAAGATGATTCAACCGCCGGACGTGCGAGTTGGATAATCGAGATGGATTATTTCGTTGTCATGGTAATAATGTGATGGTTTTATATACGGCTGAATTGTATTCGATATTACGATGATATACGCCCAGACATATTGTGGTATGATAACTGAGGAGAATGCGTCAGTTAATCCCACACGAGCATATTAGCTACATTCTTGTTTAGATACAATAGTACGAGAAGGGACAACTCAGGGAGACCGTAGGCCAAGCAATTCTGACTATAATATTCAGCAAGTGCATTTTTGTATGTATGTTATGTATGTATGTATGTTATGTATGTATGTTATGTATGTATGTATGTATGTATGTTATGTATGTATGTATGTTATGTATGTATGAATGTTATGTATGTATGTATGTTATGTTTGTATGTATGTTATGTTTGTATCTATGTTAGGTATGTATGTATCTATGTTAGGTATGTATGTTATGTATGTATGTATGTATGTATGTTATGTATGTATGTATGTATGTATGTATGTATGTATGTATGTATGTATGTTATGTATGTATGTATGTATGTATGTTATGTTTGTATGTATGTTATGTTTGTATGTATGTTATGTATGTATGTATTTTACGTATGTACGTATGTATGTATCTATGTTAGGTATGTATGTATGTATGTATGTTATGTATGTATGTATGTATGTTATGTATGTATATATGTATGTATGTATGTATGTATGTTATGTATGTATGTATGTATGTATGTTATGTATGTATGTTATGTTTGTATGTATGTTATGTATGTATGTATTTTACGTATGTATGTTTGTTATGTTTGTATGTATGTTATGTTTGTATGTATGTTATGTATGTATGTATGTTATATTTGTATGTATGTTATGTTTGTATGTATATTATGTTTCTATGTATGTTATGCTAATCTTCCTATACGCTTTGTAGATTGGATATCAGGAAGTACTCGTTCTTACAGAGGAAAATAAATTAATGGAACAAATTACCTACGGATTGTGTAACCGCCAGCAGCGTGAATATGTTTAAAAACAAGGTTGACACATATCTCAGGAGGGCGGGTTACACGTAGACGAAACAAATTGGACTCTCAATGAGCCAATGGCTTCCTTGTCCACTTGCCATTTACCTTGCGTGGCAATCTGGTTAAATCTTGTTAAATCTCTGGCGTCAAACGTTCAGAGGTTCATCTACGACCACGTGGTCGGGTCGTCTCAGTTTTATTTTGTTCGAAATTCACCCCACTAGTGTGTGCGTGTGTGTGTGCGTGTGCGTGTGCGTGTGCGTGTGCGTGCGTGTGTGTGTGTGTGTGCTTTCGTGCGTGCGTGCGTGCGTGCGTGTGTGCGTGCGCGCGCGTGTGTGGTATGTGTGGGGGAGGGGTGTGTACTGTGTAGTGTATGTGGTGTGTGTGTGTGCG